>CM042392.1:22359120-22626620 GCA_023634145.1 Thymallus thymallus | reverse complement strand
AAAACAAAAACTGTTATCTCATACAATCCATGGTTTAGAAATGCAAATGGTTTATAGCCTAAATATTGATTGATGATAAGGGCCTATGCAGAATATGTATTATTTAATTATTTCAATGCTTTATTTAGATAGATTAGAAACAGGAGAGGCAATAAGATGGAACATTTCGTCGTCATTTCAGAATTTCGTTGGAAATGTACCCACTCAACCACACAGCCACACTGTACGAAATTATTCTAGGGTTAATTGAAATTGAAAAAAAAACAACAACAACCGACATATATAAAAATGAATGCAAGTCATGCAAAGCCCGTTGTCTTGCGGTAACGCACCAGCAAAGACATCAACCTCTCCCCACCGAAGACTGGGGTTAAATTCCCTGCTCCACCTATCTGCATCTCTGTCATTTCAGAACTGTCTCAATAAAGTGTCAAAATACTCAAAAAATATATTTGAAAAAGGTATGCAAGTCGTTTCAGTGTTTTGTTAATTTCATTTTACCAAAATAATATAAGAATAAATCCAACTTAATATTTTACTCAAAGCATATTTCATGAGGATAAACAACGAGAGAACATTTAGTGATTGAACTAATTGGAAGTCTATGTTTTTAATCACCTTGCATTTCCTATCTTGCCAATTGACTCGGTTTTTAGAGAATTGTGGGTAATTTAAAAAAATTACTTTATGATTCTGTCACACGTTGTATGCATATTTGAAGAAAGAAAAGTATATTTCTATATTAGTATTAAGCTTGTTGTGCCATGAGGTGTACGATAAAGATGAATGGATACCAAAACCGTCAGGCAAATTGACATTCAATGAGGAGAGCACCCATTCCCACATTCATGATTGTCAATGGAAGAGGAAAGTTTAGAATCCTCAATCCTTGCAGCCAGTTAGTGCTGGTGATTTCAACACTGTGCTTGACAATACCTGCCAAAATGGCAAATGAACAAATACAGTAAACAATGTTAAACACTAAGACACTTCAGAAGAAAATATTTAATTCTGCACTACACAGGATTTAAAACATCATAATGGTGTTTAGAAGCTTTAGAGAGAGGAAACAACACCTAAAGAGAAGATATCTATTCATGCACTAAACAGGGTTCACTTATTTTCTGTTAATGCTCCCAGTCCCTGGCAAGGTGTTGCACAACACTTGATTAAGTGGTGTTACAACACACCATGTAATGTTTCAAAATATCTCAGTATGATGTGTTTCAATACTCCAGTAAAGTTAGTTTCCTCTCTTTCAAGATGGTGGCTGCTCAGTTGTCACTAGTTTTGATGTTACAAAGCACTTCATTTTAATAGTGTATTGTTGATGATGCCACACACTGAAGGACGCAATATAAAGGATTGTAATTACAAACATTGATTATAATTTGGTGTCATTCTTCTAATTTAAATTGTTACTAAAGCCACAAACTATCTCAATAAATCCCTGTTAAGAATAAAACACTGTTAGGCCTAATATTTTTTCCTTGATAAAGGAAAGTCGCACTCCGTCACACTGAGTACACAACAGTGGGCCAGCGCAGAGCTCAGAGCTACCTCATTGAAGATGCTATCTGAGGAGACGATGACCCACTGGCATGGTGGAGAGGAAATTAAGGTTGATTTCCACTCATTACCAACGTCGACCGAAAATACCTGTGCAACAAGCAATCCGTCTGAACAGGCAATAATGTCACTCCACTCCGAAGCTTTAATTTTAAAATTAAGCCTATATTAAAATCCAGATACATATTTTTCAAAAGACATAGCCTATAGGATAGGCTAAAATATTCTGTCAAGCCTTGAAAGACTTATTTGCACTTGTTTGTTTTATTAGCACTATTTGGCTATTTCCATACTTATTTTATGTTTGCCATTGTATCTCAAAAAGTGGTAGAGTATAGTTGAGGATGCCACACAGTCACCACACAGTCACCAGCAAAAACACAACGAAGGCTGGTCACCAGCAAAAACAGATTTAAGGCTGGTCCCTGCTGAGGTTTTTTTTCAGCAGGGACCTGCCTTAAATGTGTTTTTGCTGGTGACCAGCCTTCGTTGTGTTTTTGCTGGTGACTAGCCTTCACTGTGTTTTTGTTGGTGACCAGCCTTCGTTGTGTTTTTGCTGGTGACTAGCCTTCACTGTGTTTTTGCTGGTGACTAGCCATCGCTGTGTTTTTGCTGGTGATCAGCCTTCATGTGTTTTTGATGGTGACCAGCCTTCGTTGTGTTTTTGCTGGTGACCAGCCTTCACTGTCTTTTTGCTGGTAACCAGCCTTCATGTGTTTTTGCTGGGTACCAGCCTTCATGTGTTTTTGCTGGAGACCAGCCTTCGTTGTGTTTTTGCTGGTGACCAACCTTCACTGTGTTTTTGCTGGTGACTAGCCTTTGTTGTGTTTTTGCTGGTGACTAGCCTTCACTGTGTTTTTGTTGGTGACCAGCCTTTGTTGTGTTTTTGCTGGTGACCAGCCTTCGCTGTATTTTTGCTGGTGACTAGCCTTCACTGTCTTTTTGCTGGTAACCAGCCTTCATGTGTTTTTGTTGGTGACCAGACTTTGTTGTGTTTTTGCTGGGTACCAGCCTTCATGTGTTTTTGCTGGAGACCAGCCTTCGTTGTGTTTTTGCTGGTGACCAACCTTCACTGTGTTTTTGCTGGTGACTAGCCTTTGTTGTGTTTTTGCTGGTGACTAGCCTTCACTGTGTTTTTGTTGGTGACCAGCCTTTGTTGTGTTTTTGCTGGTGACCAGCCTTCGCTGTATTTTTGCTGGTGACTAGCCTTCACTGTCTTTTTGCTGGTAACCAGCCTTCATGTGTTTTTGTTGGTGACCAGACTTTGTTGTGTTTTTGCTGGTGACCAGCCTTCGCTGTATTTTTGCTGGTGACTAGCCTTCACTGTCTTTTTGCTGGTAACCAGCCTTCATGTGTTTTTGCTGGTGAACAGCCTTTGTTGTGTTTTTGCTGGTGTCTAGCCTTCACTGTGTTTTTGCTGGTGACCAGCCTTCGTTGTGTTTTTGCTGGTGATCAGCCTTCGCTGTGTTTTGGACACTGGTGACCAGCCTTTGCTTGAGCTACTCACACAAACGTTATAACATTTGGGTTATGATCCATTTATGGGTACTTCCCGTATCTTGAGCTTGAGACCACGGTAGTCGAGCATACTTTTATAGAGTAAACTAGCTAGTAATCGTTTGCACAGACGAGGCTTAACAGCTGCATCTTGAAGCTGCCTTACTCAACAAACATTTACCAAAACAACAATACAATGGGAAACATCAAGCATTTAAAAAAAAAACAACATTTAATTGTTTGTTAACTGATATGATATATTGTTGTGACATGAAATAACAGAATTGCATGCAAATCTCCTGGATATTGGTGGGGATCCGCCCCACCTGCCCCACGTGACGCATCACCATTGTTTTGTTTCATATATCTCCCAAATCCTCATTCATAGGTGCTGGCTGGTAGCTTGGTTTTGAGCTGTAGTTTTCTGAGCCATGTTAAGTGAGGAGAGAGAATGTGCATCCCCTGTGTCTCATGCAATCAGTAGAAATAACGCATTGCACTGTCAGTGTGTGTACCCCAAGGGTATATTTTAGTTTGAGCACACTTAGATTCCAATTTCAAGCTTGCCAAAAAATGTATTAAAACACTTAGATCTCGCTCTGAACAATTAAGTTCCACTTATGTGCTACAATAAGTAAAACATTAAAGCACCAGAATTGGTCAAATCCAGAGGAGGGAAAGAGATGCGGCCCTTATTTGCATGAACAGTTGTGAGAGCTTTAACGTGCCATTCAAGATTAGATTTTGTTAATTATATGTGCATGCCATTAAGATTAATTAAAATTCGCAAGACAATGCCATATTCAGATTGACAGATTGACATTGATAGTGATTTCAATTGCATTTCCAAATGATAATGTCTCATACTTGATCGATTCACACTTGATGACTCCAGTTTGCAACAGCAGCAACAGGAAATGTTAAAATAATTAATGGGTATTTTCTTAGGGGTTGATAAATTCTAAAAAATTTCAAGTTTGAAATTTTAAATTGAAAAATACAAACGTCAGAAACATTTTAAAACCCCAAATACACTAAGTATTCCTGCATTGCAGAAAAGTAGTTTTATTGCAACAAATTAATCAAATTGAGATCCTACATCTATAATTGGGTGTGGTTTCATACTGCGCTCTGTAAATCATTTCTTTGACATTATGATAACACAGTGTTTTGAAATTGTACCTCTCTCATTTTCATCAGGTACTCTGAGTAAAACCTGTGTTTTTCTATAGTCTCCTAGTTATATGGACACTGAGTCACTATCAACAACAGAGGGAGATGAGGAGATAGCAGGGGTTTTCAAAATTGTAGGTGATAAAGTGAAGAACAGTGATGTTTCCTCCTTCAGATAAATTGAACGTGTGGTGAAATACAGGCATGACCCGGAGCTAGATGCCCTGTTAGATTAAACGTTTAGTGGGTCAGAGAGAAACAATGAATCGAGAAGATTGAGCTGGGCATTCGTGTGTTGGTGTGTACGGGATGTACAGATATTTGGGTGAGTGTGGGAAAGAAGTGGGACCAGAGGAGACCGCCTGTGGAGCGTCTGTATCCCTCCATCATCCCTCCATCCTCTGATCCACAGGGAGGACTCGCTATGGAGCCAGAGTTTATCCCTCGCTCACATTCCCACCACACTCCTCTACACCTAGGCCTTCTTATAAAGTCTGCTCTTCTTCCTCCCCAAAAACAGGCACGACATAGATGTTGATCATTACGTGTTAAACCTGTGGATGGTCTAATAGAATCTGAAGTTAGATTAGACCCTTGTAGCTGTTCCTGATGCTACACAGACATTTAGAGCCAGGTTCTAACTTCAGTCAAGCACCCACTGCAATTGTATCTAATATATTCTACCATTACATACAGTGCATACTATACAGTTCCAGTTTATTATCTAGTACCGGGTCGGACCCCCCATTTCCTCCAGCACAGTCTAACTTCTTCGGAGCATGGAAACGTTGCTCAATTGGTATCAAGGGACCTAACATGTGCCAGGAAAACATTCCCTACACCATTACACCACCGCAACCAGACTGTACCGTTGACACCAGGCAGGATGGTGCCGTGGATGCTGCTTACGCCAAATCCTGACTCTGCAATCACATGCCCACCGGAGCCACTTCTTGTTTTTAGCTGATAGGAGTGGAAGCTGGTGTGTTCGTTGGCTGCAATATCCCCTTTGTGAGAAGGACTGACGAGTTGTGCCTTTGGAGATGCCGTTCTGCACACCACTGTTGTACTGCGCCTTTATTTGCCTGTTTGTGGCCTGCCTGCTAGCTTGCACTGCCAGTCTCCTTCAACCTCTCATCAACAAGCCGTTTCTGCCTACAGGACTGCCACTGACTGGATGTTTTTTGTTTGTCGCACCAATCTCGGTAAACCCTAGACACTGTCATGCGAAAAAGCCCAGGAGGCCGGCCGTTTCTGAGATACTGGAACTTGCGCGTCTGGCACCGACGCTCATACCACGCTCCAAGCGTCTTAGGTCACTCGTTTTGCCCATTCTAACGGAATGTCTCGATGCCTGTCTGCCTGCTTTATATAGCAAACTACGCCCACTTGACTCATTGTCTGTAGGAGCTAACCATTTTGTAACGGAAATCCCTCCCACCAGCAATCACTGTTCTTTAGACACACACACACACACACACACACACACACACACACACACACACACACACACACACACACACACACACACACACACACACACACACACACACACACACACACACACACACACACACAGATGCATTTGTACACATGCAAACACACAGGATGTATTTCAGATATGTAAGACCAGAGCGTATTGAGCACTCGGTTATGACTAGCTGATTTTAATCTGTATGGCTTTAAACTCCCAACTCCTGATTTTCTGTTTATGAGCCCACAATATAACTCGCTGCTATGATAAGTTACATGACTGTATGAGTAGGAACAAACTGTTCCAAAACCCTGCTGTGTTCAAATAGCTTTTTGGTGTTTCATCCATCCTTTTAAAGCAATCTTTCTTTTTTTTCATGATGAAAGAGGAACATACTGTATTCTCACTGAAGGAGAGATTCATTTCCAGCTACAGGGCATTCAGAAAGTATACAGACCCCTTGACTTTTTTTTGCATGAAAAAAATAAATAATACAAATCACATTGACATAAGTATTCAGACCCTTTAATCAGTACTTTGTTGAACCACCTTTGGCAGCGATTACAGACTTGAGTCTTCTTGGGTATGACGCTACAAGCTTGGCACATCTGTATTTGGGGAGTTTCTCCTATTCTTCTCTGCAGATCCCCTCAAGCTCTGTCAGGTTGGATGGGGAGCGTCGCTGCACAGCATGATGCTGCCACCACCATGCTTCACCGTAGGGATGGTGCCAGGTTTCCTTCAGACGTGATGCTTGGCATTTATGCCAAAGACTTCAATCTTGGTTTCATCAGACCAGAGAATCTTGTTTGTCTTGGTCTGAGTGTCTTTACGTGCCTTTTGGCAAACTCCAAGTGGGCTGTCATGTGTCTTTTACTGAGGAGTGTAATCAATCAATTGAATTTACCACAGGTGGACTACAATCAAGATGTAGAAACATCTCAAGGATTATCAATGGAAACATGATGCACCTGAGCTCAATTTCGAGTCACATAGGAAAGTGTCTGAATACTTATGTTAATAAGGTATTTCTGTTTTTTATTTGTAATAAATTTGCTAAAATTTAAACAACAAAAATCTTTGTCCTTATGGTGTATTTTGTGTAGATTGATGAGGACAATGTTTTATTTAATTAATGTTAGAATAAGTCTGTAACGTAACAAAATGTGGAAAAAGTCAAGGGTTGTGAATACTTTCCGAATGCACTGTATGTCCACACTATCCAATCCCACCCACCCCATCCCAGTATGTCTAAAGCAGCCATTATTAAGATTCCAAGATTCAAGTTCTGTTAGTTGTAAGTACGGGATACGCATGGTATACATATTCTTACGTGCAGGTTCCTTCTCGACAACACAAACATAAATAAAATATAAGAATACGAACATAAAGTAAATGGCTCAGTAGAATAGAATAAACATTTTAGCATTAGTATAATACAGTAAGCCACCATTTTTAGTCCAATATTTACACATGTATTGGGGAAGGAAGGGATGGGCTGCAGTGTATAATAAGTCTGGCAGCAGCAGTTATGATGTGTGTGTAGCACGAATGTATGTGTGTCTGTGTGTCTGTGGTTGTGTGCATGAGTGAGTGCATGTGTGCTAAGGTGCAGAGAATCAGAGCAGGTGGTCAGTCCAGTTCAAGTGTTCAGCATTCTGATGGCTTGTAGATAGAACAGCTCGCGGTAAGGGAGAGAACAGCTCGTGGCTAGGGTGTGTGGGGTATACAGTATGTCCTGGATGGGTGGGAGCACTTCAAGTCTCTCAAACAGGTTGAGTTGAATCAGGTATATTTGTCCGGGGCTACAATAAAACTGTATGTTGTTGGGGGTACTGGAGGACTGGAGTTGGGAACCACTGATATAGCATATGTGTCACGAACGTGGTGAGTGGCAGACCAAGACGCAGCGCAGTGGTAGTTCTTATTAATGCGAACTTAAACACGGAAAACAACAAAGCGAAAGACACAAACGTAACTCACGGTTGGCTCACAGGCACTAACACAAAACAATGGTCCACACGACACAGGTGAAAAACATAAACTTAAATATGGCCCCCAATTGGAGACAATGCAAAGCAGCTGCCTCTAATTGGGGACCAACACAAAACCAACATAGACACACATGGGAAACCCCCGTCAGGCTCTGACCATACCAACATAGAAAATGCCAGAGGCCTCCCTATGGTCAGAGCCTGACAATATGATGTAGTATATTTACATACCATAGTATCCCTGGTTAAGGGAGGATGTTGCCCACTGTTTAAACTATTCAGTCTCATATGCATTTACTCTCTACATATACACATATGGATAGTACGTCCAGCTCTAGAAGAGTGAGTGGTGTGTGGCTCTCATGTTTATTTGTAGAAGTGAATACAGCAGCGGGACCAGAGAAGTGCATTACCACTGAGGTGCGGCAGGACGCCCCATTATTTCCATTATGGACCAGAACCAATGAGGTGCGGCTGAATACTCTGTTATTTTTACCTGGTGGGGCCGAGGCAATGAGGTGCCATGGGATGCTCTTTTCTTCTCTATCCATCTGAGAGGAGCACAGAGAGGAGAGGACACACACACATACAGTACACAGAGAGTGAGACACTGCATCTGCTCCCAGGGCTGCTTTGTTCTATCTCAAAAAGCCATCCATACATCCGTCCAGCCACCCCCTCACTCTCTTTAGCTGCCTGCCTACCTGGCTAAGAGGTAATGGGGAAATGGCTTAATTTAATCATTTCCACTGATTGTGTTTGCTGGGTCATTCACAACAAGAACATGACAGGCTTTTATTAGAAGACCAATTAACACTACCTCTGCTTTCTGTTTGGACCTTTGTTAAAGATAGAGCACCCGGCAGCCTAGTTATTAGGTTCTGGAGCAGCAACAGTTGTAATAACCGTATAAATCTAGTGTAATCAGATTATGGTTCTGAGTTAGGGTAATCCAAAAGTTATGTTACTGATTACGATTTTGGACAGTTAACTAGTAACTGTAACCGATTACATTTAGAAAGTAACCTACCCAACCCTGACTGTAAGTTGCATGTGTCCAAGGTAACCATTATGCAATTATTAAGAGGCTGAGGGACAAGGAGTGATCGAGTTAACCTTAGCTCAGAGTCGCACAGTTAGAGACTAAGCATATATGCTATGTGTAGTGTGAATAACATTTACCATTAGACCATTCACCAAATAATAATTCAAGGAATATTACTATTTTAAAATTGATCTGGTTTATTACAGATATGCAATAAGAATACAGTGTTAAAATTGTACATACCAGAAGTCTTCATGTCAAAAGTATAAAAATCTATAGGTTAAGTATAAAAAACATACTACAGTGTAACAGAGAGATTGATTTAGAATAACTCCATCAACAAAGTTTCAACCCCAAGTCCAAATCCCAGTTTCTCCCATCATCTAATTAACATCAATTTGCATGGCCTAAAACATTAAAACAAAATGCATTAAACATCACACGCAACTGTCTGATAGAAGCACACCACTGTGTCGCTACTCTTTGAACTGACCGCCGTCCGACAAACAGAATAGCACAGTTTCCCTGTAACAATAAATCCATAGCACTTACAGTACAATAAAACATATAAAAATTCGTAGCTCTTTATGAACTCTTGAAACAGTCCAAACATCACAATTTAATTCACACACCTGAACACACCTGAACACACCTGACAAGATAGAGGATATAGAAAGTTTTGTTGATGCTGAGAACAGAATGTATATGTTTTTAAATAAACATTTTAGACCGTAACTAAACGTTACTAACGTTTTCTTATGGTTATTATGGAACGTTTTCTTCAAGTTCTCTGAAGAATTTGAGAACATAACTTTTTATACAACCACGAGGAAACCTGTAGGAAACGTTATGCTGAAGTACTGAAATTCCCATAGAAGAACGCTGTTTTATTTATGTTATTGGAACAATTTGAGAACATGGAAGATTTGGTAATTGATAAGTGCCTTAATTGGATCAGTATGATCACTATGTTTGATCCACAGTTACAAGGATAACATGCATTATACCCTGGGTTGTCCTGAACAGAATGAGCTTATGTTTGTTGTTTTGTGAAGGACATGTGCAGTGGAACAAGCACTTGAAGGCACTCATGACCAAAATTACTATGTTTTTCTGAAGTGCCTTGTGAATGCCTAACACTGTAAGATCATATTTTTTTTATATTAGCTAGCCATGTTGGCAATAGATTAAGCTTTCAATTGATGTCCACATGACCCAGATTGTGATTTACAACAGAACGTTTTTGGATTGCGTAAACAACAACAGTAATTGTGTGATGGAGGGGACGCAGGGGTGTGTTCCAAACAAAACACGACAGGTGTGCTTGCTTCAGTTCCTCAACAGCAAAGCTAACAGAGTTTTAAAAAATCACCTTGTAGTTGAAGGCTTTTTGCTTGAGTCATAAACATTGAAATTACTTAGGAACTGTGCACACATTGGAGAGGTGTGTGGCCACTTGGAGAGACCAGTTAGACCTCTCACTCAAACCCTTGTAATATTTTTTCATGTTGCACTTAGCCCAAATGTTAATAATTCAATAAATATTATTATGGGTTTGAGTGAGAGGTCGAACTGGTGTCAAAGTAGCCTTATAGAAGTCCCCCCCCCCTCTCTCTCTGTGGCAGGTACCTGGCTGTATTAATGTCTGCTTGGTGTTGAAAGGGACAAGTCGCTCTAATTCTGATGAATGGTCATCCCAGGGAAGAGGCGCAGAGCGAAGCAGAGGCGCTGAGAAAAAATTGAAGGTTTAACTTGTGTCAGGGCTCTCTGTAAACTCATTAATCATCTCAGCTCTCTGTGATCTGCTCCTCTTCCTGGCCACTGTTTCAACAGCGTCTCCCACAATGCACTGCTCCAGTGCTCCCCGGTAGCCACAACTCACCACGTTACCTCTCGCTTCACACAACCCTTATCCATCACTCATCCACACCGTCATATCCATCTCACCTCCTTAAAGAAGGCCTAGTTTGTTGGAGAAAACAATAACTCCCAGGGGGTGGTCTGTAGTGTACTCTCCACTAGTGTTTCTGTATCTATGTCTTCCATACTCTGCCAGACTATGGGCTGCTGTGGCCATCGAGTGAGCCCTCCCTTGGTCCATGGAAATAAGGAGATCATCATGTGGAGAAGTGGGTGTTTCAACATCATTAGGAGCATTAGTACATCATCATATTGCACATATATATTATCTCATACTTGCACACACACACACACACACCTAACACACACACAAACACACACACACACACGTTTCTGTAATGATTATGAAGGATTTACCAGTAGCACAGTAGCAGTGATCCTGGTCCATCACAGAAATGGTCATGTTTGAATTAATTAATGTGTGAATGAATGGTGAAGGGAAAGCATTGGCTGTGCTTAAGTCTTATCAGTGCTTTATGGCTGGCTCACAGACCCCTAATGTGTGTGTGTACTGCTTTAATGCTGATTCCATTAAGTAGGCAGCTCGTTCTGAGGCTATGGGCCATCCTTTCTCTCAGGCTCTTATTCAATACCTCGTACATCTGTAATGCACCAAATGTCATAATGTGGTGAGGCCTTGCTTAATTATACCTGCCCAAGATTGATTTTAGTTGGGCCACTTGTCTATGGTTATCTGACCGCCTGAGTGGATTGTGGACCGCTAACAGCCAATACCAAAAACATATGCTGGGTCATACTCTCTCACTCTGTCTATCTCACGCAGTGTCTCACTCTGTCTCTCTCACTCTGTCTCTCTCACTCTCAATAATCTCTCTCTCCGTGACTTGTTGACATGTTGATTGATTGAAGCCTTACTCTTGTCTGTGTTTGTTGTACGTATGTGTGTGTGTGTTCTCCACAGTGGGAGGAGGTGAGTGGCTACGATGAGAACCTCAACACCATCAGAACCTACCAGGTGTGTAACGTGTTCGAGCCCAGCCAGAACAATTGGCTCCTTACCACCTTCATTAACAGACGAGGGGCTCAGCGTGTCTATGTGGAGATGCGTTTCACTGTCCGTGACTGCAGCTCCATCCCCAGTGTCCCCGGCTCCTGTAAGGAGACTTTCAACCTCTACTACTACGAGACAGACTCGGTCATCGCCACCACCAAGGGAACCGCCTTCTGGATGGAAGCCCCCTACCTGAAGGTGGACACTATCGCGGCTGATGAGAGCTTCTCCCAGGTGGACTTCGGTGGACGATTGATGAAGGTCAACACAGAGGTGCGAAGCTTCGGCCCGCTGTCTCGTAATGGTTTCTAC
Organism: Thymallus thymallus; assembly: GCA_023634145.1. Classification (NCBI taxonomy): domain Eukaryota; kingdom Metazoa; phylum Chordata; class Actinopteri; order Salmoniformes; family Salmonidae; genus Thymallus; species Thymallus thymallus. The sequence goes on along the minus strand of CM042392.1, from coordinate 22,614,624 downwards.
CTGGCCTTCCAGGACTACGGGGCCTGCATGTCCCTGCTGTCCGTACGTGTCTTCCATAAGAAGTGCCCCAGCGTGGTGCAGAACTTCGCCATCTTCCCCGAGACCATGACGGGCGCCGAGAGCACCTCCCTGGTCATTGCCAGAGGCACGTGCATCGCTAACTCAGAGGAGGTGGATGTTCCCATCAAGCTGTACTGCAACGGAGATGGAGAGTGGATGGTTCCCATCGGGAGCTGTACCTGCAAGGCTGGCTTTGAGCCGGACAACAGCAACGTTTGTAGAGGTGAGTTCAGTTCTCTTCACTTATAATAACCCCTATCACACTGGCACTTTGTCTTACTGTGTCATACTGTTTTACTGGACATTTGAAGGCATTGTCTCACTGTGGAAATAGTGGTGAGGATAAACAAATTAAGGGCAGACACTGGAACAGAAATTATTTTGTTGCGTCTGGCAATAAGTACCATCAGGGGATAGCTACAGTATGTGGGCGGCAAGCCAATCAAAGACTGTACCGAGGGACGACTGATTAGACCAGCAGCAGGCGTTATATTTGAAAAGTTCATCGTTGTAATCATAGTTTTCCATCAAGGTCAGAAGTACAGAGGGAGCCAGAAGCTGATTGTACTTTATTTTGGAAATTCTGTTTTTAAATTGTGGTTATGTGGGTTTAGCTGCTTGGATTTTCCATTCTGCAGTATCTACAGTGAACTACCTGCATGGAATGTTTTCCTCCCACATCACTATGTTCATAAATTACCATGTTTATCTTCGTGTCATAGAAGGAGGACCTCTGATGTGTTCCATTCTTGACATTACTTAATTCAGGACAAATACACCCACACACACACACACACACACACACACACTTTTAGACTCCCGTATCTTCTCTCACTGATTGTTAGTCTGCCTGTGTGGAGACCAGATAAGATCGATCTGCAGCCATATGGGCTGATCAATATTATAGATATTAAACCCATCCACCTAATATGGAGTGGAGCCTGTTTCTCAGATGACCTAGTGGAGTCCTTGGCTGGGGAGTGGTTGACTTCATTCGGTCTCTGAGGTGAGCATTTAGATCAGTTAAATAGTGGTACAGCAGGAGCTGATTGCTGTACTGACAGTCACATAACGTATGTGTCATCCAATAGGGATTCAATGTTTTATTATGGAAATGAAAGTGTCTACTATGTCTTTTAGAGGGGATGTATATGACAGTAAAGGATAGGATTTATATCTGCAATAGATCATAGCCACTCTGGAATGTTGGAATAAGCTTGCCAGAACATGTGTATAATTTGTGAGGGAAATGTTCTAAAGGTGTTTTTCTGGGTTAGTGTGACAAGGAGCTGCTGTAAAAGCGAGACTTGGCCTGGCTCTGCTCTGCAGTGTATTATTAGCAGCTTTCATCCTTTATGTCTGTGTGATGGGTTCTGAGCATCCTTCTTTCATTCTATCCTTTCATTCTATCCTTCTTTCAGTCTATCTGCGTATACGCTCAATCATGCATCAGTACATTAGCATTATCTATCTACATGAAGTATCTCTCTGAAGTTGTTTGTCAGAAAGTTGAAACATTTATGATGCAGTTGTTCACTGCCTACAGATTTTTCCACCTTGTGTTGTTACAGCCTGAATTAAAAATGTATTAAATTCAGATTTTGTGTCACTGGCCTACACACAATACCCCATAATGTCAAAGTGGAATTATGTTAATAAAAAATGAAAAGCTAATGTCTTGAGTCAATAAGTATTCAACCACTTTGTTATGGCAAGCCTAAATATGTTCAGGAGTAAAAATATGCTTAACAACTCACATAATAAGTTGCACAATAGTGTTTAACATTATTTTTGATTGACTACCTCATCTCTGTACCTCACACATACAATTAACTGTATGGTGTCACGGTGAGTGTAGAGGGAACGATGCGCAGAGCGAGAGGACGATGCAAACATATTTTATTATATTGAATATAATAATAATTGAACAAAACAACAAAAGTACTCACGACCGTGACGTTGTGTGAAACACACAGAAAACACAAGCAATGATCCACACACAGGTGGAAGTGTGTGGAGCCTAAATACTATCCCCAATCAGAGACAACGCTAGACAGCTGTCTCTGATTGGGGATCATAATCACCCTAGTTAGGGTGTGAGGACTTGGTTGTGTGTCTCTCATCCTCCCCTAGGTGGGGGTAAGAGGCCTTATCACAACCAAGCCCTCACATATGGTCCCTCAGTCGAGCAGTGAATTTCAAACACAGATTCAACCACAAAGACCAGGGAGGTTTTCAATGCCTCGGAAAGAAGGGCTTCTATTGCTTGCAGATATTGAATATCCCTTAAGCATGGTGAAGTTAGTAATTACACTTTGGGTGGCGACTATAAAGGTCACTACAAAGATACAGGCGTCCTTCCTAACACAGTTGCTCGAGAGGAAGGAAACCGCTCCGGGATTTCACCATGAGGCCAATGGTGACTTTAAAACAGTTACACAGTTTAATGGCTGTGATAGGAGAAAACAGAGGATGGATCAGCAACATTGCAGTTACTCCACAATACCAACCTAATTGACAGAGTGAAAAGAAGGAAGCCTGTACAGAATAAAAATACTCCAAAACATGCATTGTGCTGCCTTCCACCAGACAAGGCCAAATCTACACTGGTGTTACTTACCAAGAAGACAGTAAATGTTCCTGAGTGGCCAAATTACAGTTTTGACTAAAATCTCTTGAAAATGTGGGCCTCCCGAGTGGTGCAGCGGTCTAAGGCACTGCGTCACTACAGATCCCGGTTCGATCCCAGGCTCTGTCGCAGCCCAGTGTTGTCCGGGTTAGGGGAGGGTTTGGCCAGCCGGGATGTCCGTGTCCCATCACACTCTAGCTTCCAGGGTAAGCAAGCATTGTGTCAAGAGACAGTGCAGGAGTTTGCAGCAATGGGACAAGACTGTAACTACCATTTGGATATCACGAAATAGGGGTATAAAATAGAAATGAAAATAAAACATCCACTTGAAAATATATGTCAAATGAAAATGGCTGTCAAATGAAAATGGCTGCACAATCCAGGTGTGGAAAGCTCTTAGAGACTTATTACACAGATAGACTCACAGCTGTAATTGCTTCCACCATGTATTAACTCTGTATTTCATTTTCAATACATGTTTTCACTTTGTCATTATACAGTATTGTGTGTAGAGTGGTGAGAAAAAAGTTGTAATACATTTGGAATTCAGGCTGTAACTCAACAAAATGTGGAATAAGTCAAGGCTTGGAATACTTTCGGAAGGCACTGTATACTCAACTGCAAGTGCATGTCTTAAAGGACTATGAGTAGTCCAACACATTGGAAAAGCCTTGAAGTGCTTGATGAATGTTTTATTTATCATTAGAAAAAGCTTTGTGAATCCAGCCCCAGAAGTGTTAGTAAATAGTATAGTATGGTAGGTCAACACCTTGTGTCTGGCCTGAGGAGAGGAGAGCTACTGCCAGCGCTCAGCAGCGTTATTAATTATGGAAATTGGCTATTGCCCTCTGCCTCGGCACGTCAAAGTAGAATCTATTCAATCTCCTCCCACATCCTTTCATCTATTTGTTATGTTATTCTATTATTTTCCTTTAATGTCCGTTTGCTCCATTTTCTCTCGGTATCCAATAATTGATTTCCCTCGAGTCTCTAATCCATTTTGTTCTCTCACCCTTTTGCATCTCTTATATTAAGTGGTCTTATTACTTGGCCAAGTATGTTCAAACCAGATTACTTCATTTACAGGCTTAAATTCACCTCATATCTATTCAAAGCGCATGATTGGATAGAGAGCGAGAGGCCACCATGGTTGGGCTGACTGAATGTATTACACAGGAGATACCTTAGACTCTAAATGCGGTGACTTATATTCTGTGCGGTTCCATTGTTCAATGACAGTATATACTGTCATTGAGGGGCACTATAAAGTATAGATTCTGCAGAGGACAAATTCTATACGAATCAGTCAGGCTTCACATTGATGGGAGATTATTTTCTGTGCAAGTGTTCTAAAAATTGTATCGCTGGGTCTACACGGTGGCTGGTGACATTAGCAGAAACTATTGTAAAGTTTAATTATTAAGTTTGCCAAGTAACCTAGTGTTCCTCATCCTGTGTGACTGTTTGCATCATTCACTAGATAGGTAGGGAACTCCTTGTCTCACTACTGTGCATTATACTGTGCATTATTCCAATGGCTAGATCCCCTGATGTCATTGTAAATAAGAATTTATTCTTAACTGACTTGCCTAGGTTTAATAAAATAAAAAATAAATTCTCTTTAGCCATCGCAGAATGCACCTTTCCCTTGAACCAGAGGCACCATACTACTCTGCATATAGATATTAGGCAGGGACAGAATGAAGAGGTGGACCTGATCTCAATGGCTTCCAGACACGTTGACATTAACATTTCAAATATTCAAATAACTTCATTCAACATGCAGTAGGCTGCAGCAGAGGACGGTAGATTCACTGACCTCCTGATTGACTGCTCATCCTCGGGTGTTAAGTGCAGACTGACTCATCAGGGGGTTGTTATTTATGGATGGTGCCTGATGATCAGCTGGCAGGGCTGGCAGAGGTGGACGCATTGGTACCCCTGCCTGCTGTGGAGGGGACAGGAGAGGGGACACAGAGAGGGGACACAGCCTCTCAAGGGGCTGAGGGCGGTTTCTCACTGTCACAGGCAGAGAAATATTCTTCATTTGGCATTCTGCAGTAACCTCCTCAGAGCCGAATAGAATTCAGAATTGGATAGAGCCACTCAATATTCCTCTCACTCATTCTTACTCTATAGAGAGGGAATCTGTAGGAGTAGATAGCACCACCAAGGGGGATAGATAGGCTGGGAGGTCTGGTGGAGAGTGGTGAGGGAAGACTAACGTCAAACAGGGATGAGAGAGAGTGAGCAAGTTATAATTTAAGGGAGGTAAAACGTGCACATTTGTTTCTGTTTGAATGTGATAAAGAGTGACTTGGTTTGTATTTGCATGAGTGTTTGTCTGTGTTTCTTGCATGCAGACTTTGTCTGTGTGACTTGGCACATAACATCCCTCTCACTGAGACATAAACTATTGATCATTCAATGCTCATGCTTTGCTTCCAGGACCCCCTGGTGAGGCTGCCCACAAACATTGCCTGCTTGAAAAAACACTGTTTAAACAAACACGTGCTCCAATGTTTCAGCTCAGGGAGTTGGCTGGGGAGTAAGGGAATGAGAGAAACAAAGGGAAAGAGAGAGTCGGCTGGGTGCTTAAAAAAAAGAACAAGAGAGCGATCGCCCAAAAGCCAAACAGGTTGTTCTGTTGCACTATTTGTCAGGGGTAGGGTTGCAAAGGGTCGGAAACTTTCTGGTAAATTTCCGGAATTCTTCCGGAAGTTTTCCATGGGAAGTTAAGCCCTGGAATTTGGGGTATTTTGGTTAAATTCTTCAAAAAAGTTAGCTTATAACAGTGAACTTTTTTTGTGGGATACACATAAGGCAATTCTAGGTCTTGTGGCATATTTTGGTTAAACTATCCCCAATTCAATGGAATTGCAACCCTCTGCATGCACAGTGCATTCTTCCATCAGATGTGCAGTGCACTCTTCCATCACTGTACTGTACAGCTGATTCTCAAGATCTTGCACACTAATGAGACGCTATTGAGCCAACACTACTACACTGTCTGAGCCTAGAACTACATGCTTTCTGGTAAGTTTTGATTACTACTGGGTGGGGTGAATATATTTTATATGACATACATGATTTTTTGTTAACTAGTAAATAGTAGCCTACAGCAAAGTGTGTTTCAATAATTTGTTGTTAACAATTTCTGCTAGTTAGTTTTTGCTACCTTGTGGGTTTTAGCTTGCTTGAGCCTGCTAACTGAGGAGTGTTAATTCACCTGTTTCCATACATGTTTCATTTTAAAACATTTATCTTACAAAGGAGTTGTTTAGTCTAACTGCTTAACTATTTATTTGTGCATGGAATTGTATTTGTTTTTTTTTTTGCTCATTTTTTTCTAATCTCTACAGGAAAATGCCACGGGCACTATCTGATGTGTGGAGACATTTCACTGCAGCTAATGTAGAAGGAAAAGCTATGTACATTTGCAAATACTTTGCCAAATCATATGTGAAGAATGCAACAAAGATGCAGAAACATCTGGCTAAGTGCATAAAGTTCCCTCAGCTCTCACAACAAGCAACCTCTGAGAAAAGTCCCTCTACTTCTATTTGAGGTGAAAATTATTAATCAGACACATTGTCGATAGCAACAGCTCACGGTCTTCCTGGAATCAGAAGTTTTTTTGACTCAATGGAGGAACGTAGTCAGAGAAATGCTGATGAATGTCTTGCTCGAGCTGTGTATGCAACTGGTTCACCTCTGATGCTCACAGGCAATGTGTATTGGAAGAGATTTCTGAATGTTCTTTGCCCAGCATACACCCCTCCAACCAGACGTGCTTTATCTACTCATTTGCTGGATGCAGAGTTCAACAGAGTTCAAGTGAAGGTAAAAAAAAATCATAGAGAAAGCAGACTGTATTGCAATCATCTCTGATGGGTGGTCGAATGTTTGTGTGCAAGGAATAATTAACTACATAATCTCCACCTCTCAACCAGTATTCAAGAAGAGCACAGGGACAAGGGACAACAGACACGCCGGTCTCTACATTGCAGATGAGCTGAAGGCAGTCATCAATGACCTTGGACCACAGAAGGTATTTGCACTGGTGACAGACAATGCTGCGAACATAAAGGCTGCTTGGTCTAAAGTGGAGGAGTCCTACCCTCACATCACACCCATTGGCTGTGCTGCTCATGCATTGAATCTGATCCTCAAGGACATCATGGCACTGAAAACAATGGATACACTACAAGAGAGCCAAGGAAATGGTTAGGTATGTGAAGGGTCATCAAGTTATAGCAGCAATCTACCTAAACTAGCAAAGTGAGAAGAACAAGAGCTTTACATTGAAGCTGCCCAGCAACACCCGTTGGGGTGGTGTTGTCATCATGTTTGACAGTCTCCTGGAGGGGAAGAAGTCTCTCCAAGAAATGGCCATATCACAGTCTGCCGATATGGACAGCCCCATCAAGAGGATCCTCCTGGATGATGTATTTTGGGAGAGAGTGGTAAGCAGCCGGAAACTCCTGAAATCTATAGCAGTAGCCATTGCATGGATTTAGGGAGACAATGCAATCCTGTCTGATGTTCAGACTCTGCTTGTAGATGTAAGAGAAGAGATCCGTACTGCCCTGCCCACTGTTGCTCCAAGCAGAAGAAACTGCAGTTCTGAAATACATCAAAAAGCGTGAAGACTTCTGCCTGAAGGTCATACACGCCGCAGCCCCAAGTATGCTGGCAAGAGCATCCTGTCTGGCGCAGAGATCAACAAGGACTATGGTGTCATCACTACCGTGTCTCGCCACCTTGGCCTGGATGAGGGCAAGGTTCTTGGCAGTCTGGCGAAGTACACTTCCAAGCAAGGGCTTTGGGATGGAGATGCAATATGGCAGTCATGCCAACATATCTCATCAGCCACCTGGTGGAAGGGACTTTGTGGATCTGAGGCTCTTTCCCCGGTTGCCTCCATCAGCCTCCAAATCCCACCAACATCAGCTGCCTCAGAGTGCAACTGGTCCTTGTTTGGGAACACACAAACCAAAGCACGCAACAGGCTGACCAATACAAGGGTTGAAAAATTGGTGGCCATCCGGGCAAATTTGTGGCTTTTTGAGCCTGACAATGATCCATCCTCAACAAGGTTGGAAAGTGGCAGTGAAGATGAGGCCTCAGAGTCAAGAGGTGGACATTGAGGAGGTCCAGCGAGAAGACATGGAAGCCTGAGAGGAAGACAACCCAAGCTTTAGTTTCTAGACTACCATTTTACAGATGTATGTTGATGTAACGTTTTTGGGAGATGCGATGGATCATTGGGGATCAATCAATATTCCCTTTCTTTTGTTGTTCAGTGAAATCATCCCACGTGAAGAGTTAACTCATTTAATTAAAGTTCAATTTGTAACTCAATTATTATTTTTATTTTTTTCTATTTTTTTTTTCTATTGGAAATAAAGGATGAAATGATTTAATAATTTGCAATTATGTCTACTTATGATAAGGTGAAAGGTTTATGTTTTTGTCTCCGTATGATATGGTAAATATATCCAATACAAAAAACATCTACATTTAAATGGTATTAATATTAATTTGCATACATTTCCGTTAATTCCCATGGAAAGTTTCCACCCCAAAATGTGCAACCCTAGTCAGGGGTGACCCAAGATGGTTTCTAATCTAACTGTGAGCTCCAGCAAATCTGGCAAACAGCAGGACGACTACAGATAGAAATCAGAGCTTGGCCCTGGGAGATATGGATCTGAGACGTGTGAAGTTCCAGGCAACTCATCTTCACAGACCCGGGCAGCCTCTGTTCTGTTCTGTTCTGTTCTGTGGATGTCCTTCTCAGTGTCATTCTGTGGCTTTGTGTGTCTGCTCCATAGAGAGCAGGGCCCTGACTTTAACACCGCCTCTCTCTGCTCTTCTACTGTAACGGATTTCTTTCGCTCTTTCTCTTTCTCTCTCTCTTTCTCTTCCTCTCTCTCTCTCTCTCTCTCTCTCTCTCTCTCTCTCTCTCTCTCTCTCTCTCTCTCTCTCTCTCTCTCTCAATTCAATTTGTTATATTGGCATGACATAACAATGTACATATTGCCAAAGCGTTCTTTGGAGATTAAGTGATACATTTACAATGTTAACATAATTTAAATAATAATAATCAACATTGTCAACAGGACAACAGTAACAACAATAATCAAGGGTCAACAAAACCATACATTAAACAATAACAATAAAAATGGCATAGAGGACATGTGCAGGTTGGTTGGTCTGTCAGACACTGTCCCTCAACCCACAGCTCTCTGCGTCCTCCCCCAACAGGATGGGTAGCCTATTCTCATCAGAGAGGTCTTTGAAACCTTGAGTAAGGGTGTCAAATTTGGGGAAATGACACTCTCTCTAATTGTTTTATATTTTTTACATTTTGTTAGGAAATACAGCTCTGTCTCGGGTTCTGCTGTGGTGCAGTGGTTGCACAGCCTTTCCTCTACATGGAGCTAGGTTTTCCTGTGTCTACTCTTCTCAATGGCAAGGCTGTGCTCACTGAGCCTGTACTTTGTCATGGTTTTTCTAAGGTTTTGTTCAGCAACCATGGTCAAATAGTTTGCCATGGTGTACTGTCGATTTAGGGCCAGATAGCACATTTTGTTTTGTGATTGTGTTTCCCAGTAGGTAATGTAGTTTTGTTGGATATTCTGGTCCTCAGGCTTCAGTGTTAGTAGAACAGGTTTGTGAACTTAGCCCCAAGACCAGCTGAATGAGGGGACTCTGCTCAGCTCTTGGCATTACAGGGCTTGGTATGGTAATGATACCAAGCCCCTCTCTCTCTCTCTCTCTCTCTCTCTTTCTCTCTCTCTCTGTCTCTCTCTTTCTCTCACTCACTCACTCACTCACTCACTCACTCACTCACTCACACTCTCTCTCTCTCTCTCTCTCTCTCTCTCTCTCTCTCTCTCTCTCTCTCGCTCTCTCTCTCTATTCTTTGATATGGCCCCTCTTTTAAATTGTGAATGTGCTGGCTAAATGTGGGGTTGGAAAAAGCAGAACGGCAAGGAATGGTAATTGAAATTAGATCTGTAAGGCCTCCAGACAAAACAGAGGTTTGAGATTTAAATTAGATGACAAGGCCAAGGTCATTTATTCTATCTGCCAGCTCATAGACTTCTATTTCACCATGGCAACAGTCTTGCTCTCTGTCCCCTCCACCCTCCATCTCTGTCTCGCTCACTCTGTGTTTCTCTCTGCCATCACCCTCTGTTCTTCTGTTCAACTGTCAAGGACTTCTCTGTATCTGTCTGTGCAAAGCACATGTGGCCATTCAGTGTGCCATGTGTGTGTGTTTGGGACTCTGAGCTGCTATATGACTGAGTGATTGAGCTAGACAGAGACAGGTAGGGGCTGTAGTACGGTGGTGATGCAGAGCTCCGCCTCTCAGGGGCCGGCTCTAGTGGGCCGTAGCCCTCGAGTCGGAGGAGGCGCCCAGTCTGGGATGAGTGGATCGACAGTCCCTCTGTTGGGCCAAGGAGAGGTGGATGAATGCACTGTGTCTCTCTGGCCCATCCAACTTGGAGTTTTTTCACTCCACCTCCCAGGCGAAATGGAGGACTCCAGGCATCACGCTACTCTCCCCGCCCGCCTGCCGTTAGGGGCCCAGCACAGATTGTCTCACTCGTCATGCTGGGTGAAGATTGGGTTTTCATAGCTTTTCATTGACTGTACAATGCAAAGACTCTTATAAAATGTCTACTTTACTTTCCTTAGTGATAAGTTGGATGTGTGGTATAGTTGGTATCCGTTCATTGCACCTGATGGGTTTAATTTAGCATTGGCATAATTGAATCCTATGTGAACCCATCTGTTTTCTGAATCTGTAATTTACCATCCTGTCATTAGCACAGAGGAAGTAGATACAATTCGAAAATGTCCCACTTCCATGCATTTATTTTGATGTGCAATGAGTCCATGTGAAAGGTAAGGATGTGCATGGGTAGTGCTATCCACAGGCGTGATGAAACACTGATAATGATGATGATCCACACTGGGCTCAAACTGGGCTAGTGTTGAATAATTGACGTTGTGTGCGGCACCCAGCTGAGCATGCAGTTGCGTGTAGTGTAATTGAGTAGTGGATAGTGTGTGGTGTGTAGTGTAATGGAATGTGCTCGTATGTCTCGGAGCGCGCTAGCGGGTGCTAATATCCACAGGGAATGTTTTGCAAGTGCAGGCCATGTTGTTGTTTGTTTGTGATTAATTTGCAGCCCCTGGGCACCCCTGCTGTGGACCCCAACAAGACTGGGGCCCTCCTGGGGTTTATGGGTAGGGAGACAGTCCATTAACGATTCCTACCTCCCTTGCTTGGGCATATAATTAGCCAGTGAGCAGCAACAAGAGTGGAGAAGGTTTTTTGGGGGAGTGTTGTCTCTACAAAATGCATGTGCTTATTTTGTCTGTAATCTTTGAGTCATAGCCTTGCACAGGAATTATGCATGGTCCAGCTGTAGTGTTAAATGGAACACTGAGATGTATAGCCTCTAAAAGCTTGACCGGCCTCCCTGGGCTGATGGTGGTGGAGGTTATATTGTGATTGTGATATTTGTACAGGGGTTTACTTTGAATCGGTCATAAGGCATGGGAGACAGACTACCATTGGTGCTAATGTACTTTCACTTCTTTAAATGTACATAAAATGATTCAATTGTAATTTGTCATTAGGTCATCTAGCTAGCTACATTTAATTTACACGTGTGGGGTGGGGAGGGGGGGTTTACAGTGTTTTCAGACATTGAATTGAAAAATCAAATGGGACAGACATTTGCTTGTCTGCTCACTTGTTTGTTGTGTTATCAACGGCTGCATTTTTTGACAAATGAGGTACCATCTGGCCTCATCAGCAGGGAAATATATTTGGCACCTCAGGTAGCTCTGACTGAGAGCAACTGGATTAAGTGATGCCACACAAACTCTCGTTCTATCTCTCACTCATTCTTGTTCACTCGATCTCTCTCTCTCTCTGAATCTCATTAGGCCTCAGTAACTGCTATGACAGAGAGCACCCTATATAGACTGTAATAGTAGTGACGTGATCCAGGTGGCTGTGTGTGACCCTGTGTCTATTCCTTTGATGAGCAGCTCTCTGCAGGGTGCAGAGGGAAAGACGGAGCCCTGAACTCCTGATCCCCACCATCTGCTGAGCTAATGGAGGCCAGCCACCCATCCCTTCATCTCTATTAATTTCCCTGCCTTCTCTCCTCTACCACCCCTCCATCCACTGGTGGCTCATAGGTCAGGTCAGGTGGCAGTGACATGCCACTCTAATCCTGCTCACTCACCGGCTCTCGCCTGAGCCCTGATCAAAGCCAGTGCCGGGCGCCAATGTCATTTCATTGTACACACTATGCAGTAGCCCACACTTAAATAGTTTGCGTGTGTGTGTGTGTGTGTGTGTGTGTGTGTGTGTGTGTGTGTGTGTGTGTGTGTGTGTGTGTGTGTGTGTGTGTGTGTGTGTGTGTGTGTGTGTGTGTGTGTGTGTGTGTGAGTTCCAGGCTGTGTGACCTTGCAGCTTGGGGCCAGTGCCCACCCCATGTGGAGATAAAACATAAATCTTCAATCCAGTTCTACTATGATACTGTCACTTAAGCATTTCAGCCGGGCATTAAAGGAATGCATAACACAGCATGGCCCCGGATGACAATGATAATGACTATGCTTGCAGTAATGTAAATTATTCATTTGAATTTAACTTACTTATCTATCTTTCCTTTGGAACTCTGTGTCATGCTGCTATCTCCCTGGTATCACACTCTTTATATCTTGTGGAGTGTCTCAGTCAGAGAGAAACAGAGTCACAGTGCGATTGCGTAGCTCAGCCTTGCTGAGGGCTGAGAGCTCCATGGCTGAGTCTGGCTGAGGTTGCCATGCCCTCTGAATGTTCATTTGTTTCTGGTAGCAGGCTCATCTGTTTGGGCTATGCTGTGTGCTGTTGGCATGCCACCCCCCAATCCCCCTGTCTCCCAAACCATTGATCGTTAGCCAGGCTGGAGACCTGCCAGCTTTCCTCTGTACCAAACAAATCCCCAAAGTTTAGAGCTGGCACTGCGTCCCATCCTCCAGATTTCACAGGCGATGTCGTCTGTTTCTGGACCCCACTGTTGTTCAATATGGAGACCAGGGACGTGTCAGGGCAGCACCAGCTGCGGTGTCACCATGGTGAATGGTCTTTTGTAAAAGAGACCTGCTCTCCAAGAACATGGGCCCATACACAGTTTTACAATGATTTTATAGTTGGAGGGAGATGTGGAGGGTGTATACAGTGGGTATAATACGTTACATAACCAAAGGTATGTGGACACCTGCTCGTCGAACATCTCATTCTAAAATCATTGGACATTCATGTGGAGGTCCCCCCTTTTCTGCTGTAACACCCTCCACTCTTCTGGGACGGCTTTCCACTAGATGTTGGAACATTGCAGCGGAGACTTGCTTCTATTCAGCCACAAGAGCATTAGTGAGGTCGGGCACTGATGTTGGGTGATTAGGCCTGACTCGCAGTCGGCATTCCAATTCATCCTTTAGATCTTCAATGGGGTTGAGGTCAGGGCTCTATGCAGGCCAGCCAAGTTCTTCCACACCGGCAAACCATTTCTGTATGGACCTCACTTTGTGCAAGGGGGCATTGTCATTTTGAAACAGGAAAGGGTTTTTCCCAAACTGTTTTTTCTTCTCTTCACTGGAACTAAGGGGCCTAGCCCGAGACCATAATTCCTCCTCCACCAAACTTTACAGTTGGCACTATACATTGGGGCAGGTAGAGTGCTCCTGGCATCCGCCAAACCCAGATTAGTCCGTCGGACTGCCAGATGGTGAAGTATGATTCATCACTCCAGAGAACGTGTTACCACTGCTCCAGAGTGAACTTTACACCACTCATGGTGATCTTAGGCTTGTGTGTCTGCCCGGTCATGGAAACCCATTTCATGAAATTTCCGACGAACAGTTCTTGTGCTGACGTTGCTTCCAGAGGCAGTTTGGAACTCTGTAGTGAGTGTTGCAACCGAGGACAGACGATTTTTACGTGCTACACGCTTCAGCACTCGTTGGTCCAGTTCTGTGAGCTTGTGTGGCCTACCACTTCACCGCTGAGCCGTTGTTGCTCCTAGACTTTTCCACTTCACAATAACAGCACTTACAGTTAGCTCTAGAAGGGCAGATATTTTACAAACTGACTTGTTAGAAAGATGGCATCCTATGATGGTGCCACATTGAAAGTCACTGAGCTCTTTAGTAAGGCCATTCTACTGCCAATGTTTGTCTATGGAGATTGCATGGCTATGTGCTCGATTGTTTATACCTGTCAGCAACGGACATGGCTGAAATGAGCCAAAACGTCTAATTTGAAGGGGTGTCCACATATTTGGGATATATAGTGTATATATTAATATGAGACACTATCAGAGCTTCTGGACTGCATCTCTCAGTTCAGTCTGAGTGTTTTGCTGCAGTGCCCTCTGTTCTGTAATCTCAGAAGGAGAGGCTGATGGGAGTCCTCGGTCTCCAGATGAGAGGTCAGATAAACAGCAGCTTTATGACCACTGAGATCATATCTACTGAGACACTGGATAAAAGCCATGGCTAAGACAGATAGGACAGGGAGATGGAAGACCATGCAGACATGAATTTGAGAGACAGACTGACTGGAAAATGTTTGTAAGTGTCTGTGTGTTTATGTTGGTGTGTGTGTGTTGGCATGTATGAGTTAGCTGCAGTTAGGGGAAATGTGTGGTGATCCATCAGTGCCAGGCGGGGCCCTCAGCAGGGCTCTGAGGCGACACACTAACATCCTGTGACCGTGAGGATCCTGCCTAGGAGCCCACACTGCTTTAACTGCAGGTCACCACAACAAATCAGCCGGCCGGTCAAGTGGGGTCATGACCCTGGTCTGCCCCAGCTCCCAGACTGAGGTACTCTGGTGTCTAAGTAGAGCAACATCCTCTCTGGGGGTCACTGGCTGACTACTGCCCTTCCTATAATCCTGTATTTGTAGTCTAGTAACCTGTACCCTGTCACTCACTGAGACTAGTTAACATTCAATTAGATATGAATATTGCCCTTTTGAGTACTTTTGGATTTCTTATAAATGTCTATTTTGGTTACCTTGAGTAAAAGTCTCACACATGACCCTATTATCTCTATAAATCCACCATTTTCTATTTTAAAATAAAATTCACTTATTTGATAGCCCATGTAGATTCCAGCTTCATAAAGCTTCCATACATTTGAGACATGTATGATGCTGTTCGATACATGGGTGATCTCACTGATTTATGGTCAGCTCTGGGTCTCCATCTGTCTGGCCTCTCAGGTCTACAGGCTGATCTCAGGCCTGTGGATTTACAGCTCTCACCCTCTGATAGACCTGGTCTGTACACCCCCATTCATTTTAATCCTATATGTTTGCTGTCAGCCCTCCCCTCGTCTCCACAGGCTGAGGCTCTCTCTCTCCCTTCTCCCTCTCTCTCTCTCTCTCTCTCTCTCTCTGAATGCCTCCCTCTCTCCCTCTTCCCTCTCTCTCTCCCCCCCTCTCTCTCTCCCTCCCTCCCCCCTCTCCCTCCCTCTCTCTCTCTCTCTCTCTCTCAATGCCTCCCTCTCTCCCTCCCTCCTTCCCTCTCTCTCCCTCTCTCTCTCTCTCTCTCCCTCCCCCTCTCTCTCTCCCTCCCTCTCTCTCTCTCTCTCTCTCTCTCTCTCTCCCTCCCTCTTGTTCTCTCCCCCGGTTGATGATAATACATCCTTCTGAAGCTATTAGATTTATTAATTTCTAAGCCTTCGCTTCTTCCCATGTTTAGCCATGGGCTTTGGTTAGTATTATCCTTGTCTAGAAGATTCCTATCCTATACTGTAAGAAATGACATTTGATACAGGAGCTGCATGTACACTGTAGATGACGAATGTTGATACCCATGCAGTCTCTGGAGTGAGGACTGAGGAGTGAGGAGTGAGGTATGCAGAGAGGGATGACCTCTGGTTCCTCACTGATCCAGGATTCTCTTCCCTGCCTGGCACAAGCTGAAGGTAGATTGGACCCAACCAGAAGGAAATTATATGCAGACAGGAAAATATTAGCTTAGGCTCGCTCAAGTTTCTGTGCTGGCACATCTGCAAATGTTCTGCTGTAAGATTTACACTCTAACCTTTCTTAGACTGACTGGATTGTGGGCTATGCTTTTGTCCCTGGCTGAGCACATTCACAGTGGTTTGCATGAACAAAATGTGGTCTTGGCAGACAAGAGACAATGGGAATTAAAATGTCAAACAATAATCCCATTTACCAGGGTCAGACATGAGCAGAAAACACAATGCATGAATGTGAATGTGCATATGCATTACGTGTGTGTGTGTGTGTGTGTGTGTGTGTGTGTGTGTGTGTGTGTGTGTGTGTGTGTGTGTGTGTGTGTGTGTGTGTGTGTGTGTGTGTGTGTGTGTGTCATTTTCACAGTATTTAAGGCCAGAGCCACCGTTTCACATAAAAACCACACCATGGCTCTGTCAAGAGGGTAGGGATGAATCTCTTCCTCTCTCTCTCCACTCTTCTCTGTTTGCATCTCTCTCTCTTTCTCCTTCCTCATCCATCAACGCTCCCTTCATCTCTAATCCCTGGCTAACAGATCCCAGAACAAAGAGTGACCCTGAGCTTCTGTTGAGTTCTGCCTTCGCATGAGGAGAGCAAAGAAACCCTGTGGGCCTGTTCTCTCTTCAGTAGACCTCAGAGATAAAACAGTGTGACTGTATACCTATCCCTTTATTTTCTTACTCTGCTTATAAAGTCTTTGGACACCAATACCTCTAACTTTGGTGGAATGGTTGATAGTATTATTTTAAGACAAGATGGTAGAATATAGCTGTCAGGCTGGCCCCCCATGCCATGGCCCATGTGTAGCTTAGACACTGAATGCCTGTCTGTGTCCCACGGTGTCAGGGCGTGCTCTGTCAGCTGATATCCTCTCATTGGTGCTCCTCACCGTCCCACTGGTCCCATCTCTATTCACTCCCTTCAGCGCTCCACAGCTGTTGTTCTGTCTGAAGGCCTTTTGATCTGTGTGTCTGTCAGCACTGTGTCCGCCTCCTGACCCCTCTACCCATAGTCCTCTGGGACTTCCACCGCGTCATCAGTTCCTCACTCTGCCAATGTGCTGGTTAACAACTGATCAATGATCAAGCAAAGTGCTATATTTGCTTGATTATGTTGTCAAGCAGCTGCGTTGTCATAACTCTCACTGCACTGATACTATGCTGCTTTGCCCCCTACCCTGATTTCCCACATAAAAAGCAGCAATTATTATATGTTGCATTATGGATCTTGGGGCTAAACACTTCCCTCTGCAACTGGATCCTGGACTTCCTGATGGGCCGCCGACCCAAGGTGGTAAGGGTCGGTAACAACACAACTGCCACGCTGATCCTCAACACTGAGGCCCATCAGGGGTGTGTGCTCAGTCCCCTCCTGTACTCTCTGTTCACCTGCATGGCCAGGCACGACTCCAACACCATCATTAAGTTTGCAGACGACACAACAGTTGTAGGCCTGATCACTGACAACGACGAGACAGCCTATAGGGAGGAGGTCAGAGACCTGGCAGTGTGGTGCCAGGATAACAACCTCTCCCTAAACGTGATCAAGACAAGGAAGATGATTGTGGACTACAAGAAAAGGAGGACCAAGCACGCCCCCATTCTCATCAACGGGGCTGTAGTGGAGCAGGTTGAGAGCTTCAAGTTCCTTGGTGTCCACATCACCAACAAACTACCATATTTGGCATGGGTCCTCAGATCCTCAAAAGGTTCTACAGCTGCAATCATGAGAGCATCCTGACTGGTTGCATCACTGCCTGGTACGGCAACTGCTGCCCTCCGACCGCAAGGCATTACAGAGGGTAGTGCGTACGGCCCGGTACATCATAAGGGCAAAGCTTCCTGCCATCCAGGGCCTCAATACCAGGCGGTGTCAGAGGAAGGCCCTAAAAACTGTCAAAGACTCCAGCCACCCCAGTCATATAATGTTCTCTCTGCTACCGCATGGTAAGCGGTACCGGAGCGTCAAGTCTAGGTCCAAAAGGCTTCTTAACAGCTTCTACCCCCAAGCTATAAGACTCCTGAACAGGTAATCAAATTGTTTATACTATTTGCATTATCCCCCCCCTCTTTTATGCTGCTGCTACTCTCTGTTTATTATCTATGAATAGTCACTTTACCTCTACCTACATACATATTACCTCAATTAGCCCGACTAACCGGTGCCCCTGCACACTGACTCTGTACCGGTACCACCTGTATAGCCTCGCTACTGTTATTTTTACTGTTATTTTACTGCTTTTTATTTCTTTATTTATCTATTGTTTACCTAATACTTATTTCTTACTTAAAAACGGCATTGTTGGTTAGGGTTTGTAAGTAAGCATTTCACTGTAAGGTCTACACCTGTTGTATTCGGCTCACGTGACAAATAAACTTTGATTTGACCAGTTGATTTGATGTACTTGACTATGACCCTCTGAAAAAAATAACATGCTATAACAAGTACTGTATTTCAGAATGGTGTGCTAATGGGGCTATTGGACCAGTGCAGATCCAAGTGTTGTGTTCCAGGCCCTGCACATTACAATGCAATAGTGATGATATAAAGAAAACTTTTGTGGCAACTACCACAAATGCCCTTTATGACAGCTTAGCTGTATATGCTTGTTTTATATGCTTATAGAAGTGTATAGCTTCCGGCAACGGATTAGTCATTGAAGAATAAGGCTAAAAGAGGAGAAAGGAAAAGAACATGTTGTCATTATGTTGCTTAGTCTTTCTTTCTGGCCCCACTCTTCTCTGCGGGTGGGCATTAGGCTGGACGTTGGCTCTTGCTTGTGTGAGTAATGTGGAAGCCCCCCGTGTGCCTGCTACTTAGCGCTATTTACCATACACCCCCTGCTGTGATAGTCCTGCAGGCTCTGTGTGACTGGCAGGGCAGGGTAGGACTCCGCAGAGTTTTGACAAACACTTCTAGCTAGAGAGAGTGAAAAGAGCAGCACATCTGAGCTCAGGCCACTGGGCAGGACTTTGCATCAGAGGTGTGTTGCTACAGTATTGCTCTAGCTTAAAGCATGTAACTATTTCAAAAGGATGAAATAGATGTGTAAAATGGACGTATGTAAACTGCCCAGGTGAAATGCAGGCCATCTACTTAAACTGTGTGTTTAAAGAACAGCATAGAGGACATGTTCCCTCCACTTCCCTATGCCTGCCTTGCCTGAGCGCAGCCGGATCGAGTACTCGTCCAAGAGAGAAAAAAATGGGAATTAAATTTACTGCTCTTATCGGTTCCAAGCGTAGTCAGTGTTTTAATTTGGAGGTTGAAATGACTTGAGAAGGTGGAATGAAGCAGCTGTACAGTGAACAAGGAGACGTGGGCAATCAGGCTATCACACAGATCTAAGGCTGCCTGCCTGGGAAAATAATTTCCAAGAACTGGATAGGCCACCTGATCTGGCTTCCCAAACTCCTTAATAAGAAAATCAATGCAATGCGATGCTTCCAACCCTATAATTACATTAGCCCACTTCTGTGTTCACTGGGAAGGATGTTTGAGAGCCTGTGCTGAGGTAGAGGTAATGGCTTGTAGAGAAAACGATCGTTAAAACATTTGGCTTAGTAAGAGAGCCAGAGTTCTCTGTTTCTTAATTGCTGTAGCAGTACATAAGATATGCTTAGGTAAGTTTGATAGATTCCTCTTGGGATCAACTTTTCCTTATACTGGATCCTGGCTGTTATTTCTGTCATACAACATGTCACATGCCTGTTTTTGGAACAACCCAGGTTTTCTGGAGTGGATAAGATATTGAAGCATGAATTAATGTCCCACGAGTTCTCTCACTTCCTGCACCTTAGCAAAAACAAAATATGTCTTTAGTATTATCTGCTGAGAGTGGGATAAATGTAATTTAGTGGAGGATAAACAATGCCACTTACTACAGAGGATTATGTGAATTGCGTTCAGGCAACTGATTTCAGAGCGACAGCTCCACACTGGGACCATTCCTTAGTCATGCGATAAGAAGTTCACTTCTACACGCAGCAGAATACTTTAACAAGTGATGATTTAATGCCACCATTATGTACCCCTTCATAAAACTGTAGGACAGGGGGTATTATGTAGTATTTTTATGTTGTATTATGTAGTATGTTTTTCGTGAGTTAATTTTTTTTGCAACAGTTGAAATATAATAGTTCAGGATTATGGAGTGCTACTGTTTTACGAAGGTTTTAGCAGTCCTTTTTATCACTGAGGCACTTTTAATTTTTCTCAGCGCCAAATGTACACACTCAATTATTTACAACGGAGCCCAGCTCTTGGATTTAGCACACTCAGCGCTATTGCACCCCAGGGAAAAGTTTGATATTCCGGACGAGTTGAAAAGGCGACGGCGTGGATGCAGGGCAAGTCGGAAGTGTAAGGCAAAGCTGAGTAAGTACAAGCCGCCTATTCCGTCTATCGTTATGCGCAACGTGAGATCGCTACATAACAAGGTTGATGAGCTTGAGGGTCTGGTCCGTGGACAAAGAGACTACAAGGAAACTAGTCTACTGTGCTTTACAGAGACATGGCTGAATGATAACATCCCCATAGTGAACGTCACTAACGACGGTTTCCAGACCATCAGAGCGGATAGGGATAGCGCTTCTTCAGGTAAGAGTAAGGGAGGGGGGCTGGCTGGCTTTATCAGTTAACAACAGATGGTGTAATCCAAGCCATATTACTGTTAAGGAACAGTTTTGTAGCCCGGACATTGAGCTGTTAGCCTGAGACCCTACTATTTGCCGAGGGAATTCAGCCATTGCTGTTATTGTTTACATCCCGCCCTCCGCTGACGCAAACACAGCGTGTGACATCATCCACTATGTTATCGCGAGGTTACAGACAGCGCATCCCAGTGCCTTCTTTGCCATTTCAGGGGATTTTGACCATGCATCTCTCTCTTCAACGTTGCCCATGTTCAAACAGTTTGTGAAGTGCCCAACCAGGAATAATACAACTCTGGACTTGTTATATGCTAATGTGAAGGATGCATACAACTCCACTGCACTCCCTCCCCTCGGTAGATCGGATCACAACCTTGTCCACCTCACCCCACTCTACAGGCCTATGGTCCAACAGCAGTCAGTGACCACTAGGACCATTAGGAGATGGTCCCCGGAGGCAAATGAGGCCCTACAGGACTGCCTTGAGACAACAGACTGGGATGTGCTCTGTGAGGCTCACAGAGTTTTCCAAATAATAAACCCTGGGTCACCAGCGACCTGAAGGCCCTGCTGAATGAGAAGAAGAGGGCCTTCAAGGAGGGGGACAGCGACAAATTAAAATGCGTCCAGAGGGAGCTGAAGTTGCGGGTTGCTGAGGGGAAGAGAGGGTATAAGGAGAAGATGGAGGACAAGCTGAGGCAGAGCCAGGTGAGAGAGGTGTGGAATGGTATGAGAAATATCACTGGCTTCAAAAAGTCAAACAGTGGGCAGACGGAGGGGACCCAGGATAGAGCCAATGAGCTGAACCAATTTTTTAACAGGTTCGATACTGGCCCTGTCCACCTCCCCTCCAGCTTCCCAGGCCACACACCCTCATTGCTGTCCCCCCCCCCCCCCCCCCTTTGCTCACCACACCTCCAATGAGACAATCAGCGAGCCCCTCCCCACCTCCGCCCCGCTCCCTCTGGACTGATCAGCAACACCTCCCTTCCCCCCCACCTCTGGACTGATCCTCAACACCCCCCTTCCCCCCACCCCCCCCCACCTGGGCTGGCTTTCACCACCAACCAAGTGAAGAGAGAGCTGGAGAGACTACCTCAGTGGAAAGCGGCAGGCCCTGATGGCATCAGCCCAAGGCTGCTTAGGGTCTGTTCTGACCAACTGTGTGGAATACTCCAGCAACACTTCAACCTTAACCTGATCCTGGAAATGGTCCCTGTTCTGTGGAAAACATCCTGCCTCGTCCCAGTGCCCAAGAAGGCGGACCCCACTGTCCTGAATGACTTCAGACCTGTAGCGCTAACATCCCACATCATGAAGACCCTGGAAAGGTTAGTCCTCGCTCACCTCAGACCCCTGGTGTGTACATCACTGGACCCCATGTAGTTCGCATACCAGCGCAACATCGGGGTGGGTGATTTGAGGGTTATGTTTTTTTACTTCTCCAGTGCCTTCAACACCATTCAGCCCCTGCTTCTGGGTGAGAAGATGAGGAGGATGAAAATGGAAGCCCCTTAGTCTCCTGGGTTACGGACTGCCTGACCGGTAGGCCACAATTTGTGCAGCTACAGAGCTGTGTGTCAGAACGGGCAGTGAGCAATACAGGACCCCCCCATGGAATGGGCCTGTCCCTCTTCCTGTTCACCCTCAACACCTCGGACTTCGGATATAACATGCCACCTGCAGAAGTTCTCGGATGACTCTGCAATTGTAGGGAGGATTAGGGGTGGGCAAGAGGAGGAGTACAGGTGCACAATCAATGATTTTGTGGTGTGGTGTGAGCATAAACACCTTCAGCTCAACATCAGCAAAACAAAGGAGATGGTTGTAGACTTCAGGAGAACCAAGGCCAAACCGATTGCAGTACCTATTCAGGGGAAGGATGTGGAAATGGTTGGTTCATACACATCCCTGGGAGTCCATATGGACAGCAGGCTGGAATGGGTTGGTAACACCTTCAATGTGTGCAGTAAACTACTGCATGCTTTCTACCATCTTTTTTGCAGTGGTGTGCTGGGGCGCTAACATAAAGGCCGGTGATGTTTCTCGTGTTAATAAATTGATCAGGAAGGCTAGCTCTGTTCTGGGGATTAACCTTGACACTCTAGATAAAGGTGACGGAGAGAAGGATCCTGGCCAAACTGCTGGCTATCATGGACAATGTCACCCACCCTCTGCATGCCATGGTTATGATGCAGAGGAGCACCTTTAGTGTGCCAGAGAGCGCTACAGGAGGTCCTTCCTGCCGGCGGCTATTAGACTATTTAATGCCTCACCGGGGTGCCGTGCCGTCGGCAACATAGACTTGGAACTGTTGGGGTGTTTGGACCTAGTTTAACAATTAGGCATCCATCCGTGAGTAGCTCTCTGGTCTGTAATCACTCATTCACTCAGGACTTATTCATTCAGCACTCATTCATTCAGGACTGTATATACATATTCATGTACAGTTGTTATATCATATCACGTGCAATATTGTAAGTAATTATTTGACTGAACTTACATAGTCATTCACTCAGGACTGCATATTAGTATCCTGTCAGTTGTATCTTAAGGGAATTATTATTATTATTATTACCCTAATTTATATCATACACACATTTAGCTATTTAAGTATGTCTTCCTGTCATTTACCTGTACAGTTAATGTAACCATGCAAATATTCACTTACCTGTACATTTACCTGTACAGTTAATTTAACCATGCAAATATTCACTTACCTGTTCGTTTAACCAGAATGTATATTAAGTAAACTATTATTACCCTCACTTAGAGTGGGGAGAACAAGTATTTGATACACTGCCGATTTTGCAGGTTTTCCCACTTACAAAGCATGTAGAAGTCTGTAATTTTGATCATAGGTACTCTTCAACTGTGAGTGACGGAATCTAAAACAAAAATCCAGAAAATCACATTGTATGATTTTTAAATAATTAATTTCCATTTTATTGCATGACATAAGTATTTGATACATCAGAAAAGCAGAACTTAATATTTGGTACAGAAACCTTTGTTTGCAATTAGAGAGATCATACGTTTCCTGTAGTTCTTGACCAGGTTTGCACACACTGCAGCAGGGATTTTGGCCCACTCCTCCATACAGATCTTCTCCAGATCCTTCAGGTTTCGGGGCTGTCTCTGGGCAATACGGACTTTCAGCTCCCTCCAAAGATGTTCTATTGGGTTCAGGGTCGTTTCGGGTCGTTGTCATGCTGGAAGACCCAGCCACGACCCATCTTCAATGCTCTTACTGAGGAAAGGAGGTTGTTGGCCAAGATCTTGCGATACATGGCCCCATCCATCCTCCCCTCAATACGGTGCAGTTGTCCTGTCCCCTTTGCAGAAAAGCATCCCCAAAGAATGATGTTTCCACCTCCATGCTTCACGTTTGGGATGATGTTCTTGGGGTTGTACTCATCCTTCTTCTTCCTCCAAACACGGGGAGTGGAGTTTAGACCAAAAAGCTATATTTTTGTCTCATTAGACCACATGACCTTCTCCCATTCCTCCTCTGGATCATCCAGATGGTCATTGGCAAACTTCAGACGGGCCTGGACATGTGCTGGCTTGAGCAGGTGGACCTTGCGTGCGCTGCAGAATTTTAATCCATGACGGCGTAGTGTGTTACTGGTTTTCTTTGAGACTGTGGTCCCAGCTCTCTTCAGGTCATTGACCAGGTCCTGCCGTGTAGTTCTGGGCTGATCCCTCACCTTCCTCATGATCATTGATGCCCCACGAGGTGAGATCTTGCATGGTGCCCCAGACCGGGGGAGATTGACCGTCATCTTGAACTTCTTCCATTTTCTAATAATTGCGCCAACAGTTGTTGCCTTCTCACCAAGCTGCTTGCCTATTGTCCTGTAGCCCATCCCAGCCTTGTGCAGGTCTACAATTTTATCCCTGATGTCCTTACACAGCTCTCTGGTCTTGGCCGTTGTGAAGAGGTTGGAGTCTGTTTGATTGAGTGTGTGGACAGGTGTCTTTTATACAGGTAACGAGTTCAAACAGGTGCAGTTAATACAGGTAATGATTGGAGAACAGGAGGTTTTCTTAAAGAAAAACTAACAGGTCTGTGAGAGCCTGAATTCTTACTGGTTGGTAGGTGATTAAATACTTATGTCATGCAATAAAATGCAAATTAATTATTTAAAAATCATACAATGTGATTTTCTGGATTTTTGTTTTAGATTCCGTCTCTCACAGTTGAAGTGTACCTATGATAAAAATTACAGACCTCTACATGCTTTGTAAGTAGGAAAACCTGCAAAATCGGCAGTGTATCAAATACTTGTTCTCCCCACTGTATATCATACACACATTTATCTATTTAAGTATTTCTCTGCCATCGACCTGTATAGTATAGTTAACCATGCAAATATTCCTTATTTATCTATATCAACTTGCAATATTTTAAACATTTTTCACCTAACACTCTGTAACAATGTATGGTGTATATGTTCAGCCATTCACCCATACTATGCAATTATTTTTATACGTATTTTTATACGTTTTCATACTGCCGCACTATGTATCATGTATCGTGTATCTGTCTTTTGTGTTTTTCGTTCTGGCATTTTGCACCTGCCCTGTGTTTTTTCGTAGCTGCTTGACGAAGAAATGTCAATAACGTATTTGTACTATCTTATCTATCTATCTATCTATCTATCTATCTATCTATCTATCTATCTATCTATCTATCTATCTATCTATCTATCTATCTATCTATCTATCTATCTATCTATCTATCTATCTATCTATCTATCTATCTATCTATCTATCTATCTATCTATCTATCTATCTATCTATCTATCTATCTATCTATCTATCTATCTATCTATCTATCTATCTATCTATCTATCTATCTATCTATTGCTGCCTCTGTGTATCAAATGTAGGACATGGGGTATTACTGCCTCTGTGTATCAAATATAGGACATGGGGTATTACTGCCTCTGTGTATCAACTGTAGTTTGGAAGCCCTTTCTTCTGCCTTCAATTCTTCTTTGAACAAATTCAGCTGTAGCCATTCTTCTCAGTCGGATTTTGCAATCCGTTGTTGGCTGGAAGGTGCCCAGAATCAGTTTAGGAACATGAAGAAAATCTGTTCTGTTGGAGCCTCAGAGCATGCTGGTATCGAGTCAAGCTTGCCTAGATGAGGGAAAAATACAAATCCACTTATTTAGCTTGCCACATTCACACTCTGAGAGGCAGATGAGCAGTTAGCATTCTCTGTAATGGCTGTTTATGTTTTCCTGCAGTGGTGTGATTATGCGATCTTCCCTCCATAACGGTGATTCTTCAAACAGCTTATTATGAACAAACAACCTAACTATTTTTATATACAGTCATGTGAAAAAGTAAGTACACCCTCTTGAAAGTTCTTTACTTTTATTTGTTTTGTTAATTTTTTTTTACATATTTGGACAGATGGATATGTAATCTTCACTTCAACACTATTGACAGATACAGGTTACCCAATTTAACATGAGGAAAGGGCATTTTTGTTTATTTTAATTGCATAAACATTTTTTGGGGTGTCATTTGTTAAATTGGGTAACCTTTATCTGTCAATAGTGAAGTGAAGATTACATATCCATCTGTCCAAATATGTAAAAAAATAAAGAGAACATTCCAGGGGGTGTACTTACTTTTTCACATGACTGTATATATACACTACCATTGAACAGATGCTTTTATGCAAAGCATCTTACAGTCATGCATACATGCATTTTACATATGCATGGTCCCAGGATCAAACTTGTGAATACAGTGTTGCAAGCACCATGCTCTACCAACTGAGCTAGAGAGTACCACTTTGTATCAATGTAATTCAGGGACCTATTACACGCCATGTTATTGCCGCATACTCAGACTGGAATTAATCTGTTATTCTTTTTGGAGTTATGTTTTATGACAGTAGAAGAGGTGCTGCACTAAGGCATAGAAATATATAGCAAGAGTGGTTGTAGGGTGAGTGGGTGGTTGATAGTGAGGCATCTTAAATGATCTTAGTCAACCCTTAGGTAACGTCTTCTCAGGCTATTGCGCAGGAGAAAATGTCTGGTGTGTGAGACTCACCTTCAGGTGGAGTAATGGCAGCCTACAGGTTGCGCCCAGGATACAGTATTCTGTGGATGTTGATGAAGAGTCTAAATGCTCTTTTCTCTCTGTCTTTTCTTTCTATCCTCCCTGCAGCGTGTCCCCAGGGGACATTCAAGTCCACCCAGGGGCCAGGGCTGTGTCTGCAGTGTCCCCCCAACAGCCGCTCCACTGTGGAGGCGGCCACCATCTGTGGCTGCCGCAACGGATACTACCGAGGAGACATGGACCTGCCCGAGGCTTCCTGCACCAGTAAGTCTCACACTCCTACTAATCAATGGGAATATACATTTGAAGTTTATTTTCATTTGGAAAGGGCGTACTCAATTTCAACTGTTCTATATGTGCTGCTTATTCGTCACTTCGCATGCTGCATCAGTGTGAGTATAGAACCTGAAGGATGCGTGATGGGCCACCCCCTCCTCTACCAGCTTCATTTTGAATACTCACTCTTCAACACAAGGTCCAGTCAATGAAGTGTGAGATGGAGAAAGCACTCTGGTCTAAACAACTGCAAGACCGAAATACTTTGTGATTCCATCGATGGATGACATCCAATGCATGCAATTATTTATTAAGCAACTGAGTGAAAATTATTATGAAATTAAATTCAATTGCTCATAGATGGTTGGGTTTGATCGGCCATCTTCACCATGAACATGACAGTAGCTGCTCAACATACCTATTTGACCAGCTTATTAAACTAGGTGTCTGTCTTACTGGTTCATCACCTTACTGGCACTACCAATACTCTCTAATGTACTTTTCTCCAAACGAGAGACTGGGACAGGGGACTTGTGCGTACTGTATTTAGTGTAGCAGCTGTTCTATGTCTCTCTCCATCTACCCCATTGCCCCAGATCATATCAATGTAGGTCGATACATGAATACCATTTAACTGCTGTCCCTGAGGTTGAGCCAGCCACTCCAACCACTGCCCTAAAACTCCCTGATTCAGATCCCTTCAAACCTACAGGGGCAGAATATGTAGGTGACCTGGATAGACTAGGTACTAGGTGAAAATAAGACATGGTCACCCCATTCATAAATAGTTGAAGTTGTTGGGTCAGAAAACACAGCCTATTGAACCAGTGTTATTCTAACCAGACCCCTTATACGTGCTATTGTATCGCTTCTATTTCATTGCCTCCAAACCATGCAATTGGTGCTTCTCAGAGAGATACTTTGGATACTCTTTGGAGCTGCAAAGGGCTAAAGCATTAACCTTTTACTGCAGTGGGATAAATCAGGATCACAAAGAGTGTTTCTTAGTAGTCTTAAACAAATCTACTTTGAAACAAAAGTATACACCTCCCACACATGATTATGTACCAAGTCAGAAATAGAGTTGAAATGTATTCAACTTTGAGTTTGCATCCCAATATTACACTTTATATGCATCACAGAAGAGTGAAATAAACAGTAACAAAACCGTTTGACATAGAAACACTGGATTTGCTG
Organism: Thymallus thymallus; assembly: GCA_023634145.1. Classification (NCBI taxonomy): domain Eukaryota; kingdom Metazoa; phylum Chordata; class Actinopteri; order Salmoniformes; family Salmonidae; genus Thymallus; species Thymallus thymallus. The sequence goes on along the minus strand of CM042392.1, from coordinate 22,586,651 downwards.
TTTTAAAAATGTTTATAACGTTTATTAATTATGAAATTACTAAGAATATTAATAACATTTCAACCGTGAGGCCACTAGATGGCGATTTGGATATTTGACTGCAGGAAAGGGCTACGTGGGGTGACTTGTCTTTTCTCTCTCTGGCCTTTTCTCCCTGATGGTGGTGAGGCGCTGGCTTCTCTCACTCCTTTCATGTGACTTTGACAAAGAAATGAGGCCTGCTGGGTCTGGACCCTCAGTGCTCTTCCAATCCTGGGGCCCCGCTATGCAACCCTGCAGAAGAGCTTCAGAAATACCTTTATCCTCTCTCTCTCCTCTTTCTTAGTCCCAGCTCCATGCCACCTCCAGATTCTGTGTTAATGTGATTAGAAGGATGAAGGTACTCTCTCGGGTTCGAGAGTGGGGTCTTAGAAGCATCTATAGGTCCTGCTGGGCGTGAGTGTGTCTTAGTGAGTGTGTGTGTGTTTGTGTGTGTGTGTGTGGGTGTGTGTGTGTGTGTGTGTGTGTGTGTGTGTGTGTGTGTGTGTGTGTGTGTGTGTGTGTGTGTGTGTGTGTGTGTGTGTGTGTGTGTGTGTGTGTGCGTATGTATGTGTGTTTGAGAGAGATTAAGAGAGAGTGTGTGACATTAAATTGGTAAATTACCGTGATTGTAATGTCCATGTCTTTCTTTCACAACAATTACCTTCTGACACACATGCTCACCTTCACCACCATCAGTGCTCACACTCTTTCTCCCCCCACCTACCCTCTCTCTCTTTCTCTTTCTCTCTCTCTCTCTCTCTCTCTCTCTCTCTCTCTCTCTCTCTCTCTCTCTCTCTCTTTCTCTTTCTCTTTTTTTTTCTCTTTCTCTTTCTCTCTCTCTCTCTCTCTCTCTCGCTCTCTCTCTCTCTCTCTCTCGCTCTCTCTCTCTCTCTCGTCCTCCCTCCCTCTCTCTCTCTCTCTCTCTCTCTCTCTCGCTCTCTCTCTCTCTCTCTCTCTCTCTCGTCCTCCCTGACACAGTCTCTCTCCTAGTGTGTCAAGTAATTATCTTTTAGTTTTTTCATGATTTCGTTGGATTTAATTGTGTTGCAGTCCTGGGGCTCTGTGGGGTTTCTCTCTCTCTCTTTATTTTTCTTTCTTTCTTTCTTTCTTTCTTTCTTTCTTTCTTTCTTTCTTTCTTTCTTTCTTTCTTTCTTTCTTTCTTTCTTTCTTTCTCTCTCTCTCTCTCTCTCTCTCTCTCTCTCTCTCTCTCTCTTTCTCTCTCTCTCTCTTCCGTTCCCCCGACACACTCTCTCTCTCTCTCTCTCTCTCTCTCTCTCTCTCTCTCTCTCTCTCGTCCACCCTGACACAGTCTCTCTCCTATAGTGTGTCTTTCAGTGTTTCCCCTCTAATCCGCTAGCTGTTAACTCCAGTGAGACAGTATTGAGACAGTGCGGAGGAGTCTGAAGCACATGTGGGTGTAGTTGAAAAGAGCTCCTGACTATAGGGCCTTTACTCTTACGCTTCTTTCCACCAAATATAACTGTATATTTACCTGTACAGCTAATTTAAACCATGCAAAATATTCACTTACCTGTTCATTTAGCCAGTCTGTATTTTAAGTAAACTATTATTCCCTCGCTCATATCATACGCATTTTTAGCTACTGAAGTATTTCTCTGCCATCAACCTGTATAGTATAGTTAACCATCCAACATCCACCAATGTATAGTGTACATATTCAGCCAACCACTCATACTATGCAATGTCTTTTTATAGCTTTTTTTTGCACTCCAGATATCTTGTATTTCTATACTTTTTCATACTGCCGCTATATGTATCATGTACCGTGTATCTGTCTTTTGTGCACTTTCGTTGTGGCATTTTGCACCTGCCCTGTGTTTTGTTGTAGCTGCTTGACAATGAAATTTCCCCCCGGGGGAGCAATAAAGTACCTATCTATTTATCTATCTATCTACCACAGCCGTCACGGGGGATCCTGTGCTGTGACCATTACCAAGTCATAAACCATCCACACTCACACAAAATGTCTTCCTCTCAAAGTTATGGAAAGAGAGAACACTTTAAAAGGAAAGAAGTGAGAGAGAGAGGAACAGTGCTAATACCAGACACAGGAGGCTGCTGAGGGGAGGACGGCTCATAATAATGTCTGGAACGACGCAAATGGAATGGCATCAAACACATGGAAACCATGTGTTTGATGTATTTGATACCATTCCACCTATTCCACTCCAGCCATTTCCACGAGCCTGTCCTCCCCAATTAAGTTGTCACCAACCTCCTGTAATATCAGAGTAAATGAGATCCTCATCTTACTTTCCTATAGTGTCTGTACAGTTTATCCCTACCATTTCACAAACATTTTGTCAATGTGATTTAACTTTCGGGTGTTTAAAAAAAAAAATATTATTCAGAAACCAACCTGCCCCTTTTCATTTACTCCCACTCACCACTTTGACTATTAAAAGTGCTCAAAGACAGTGACAGCAGTTGCATGGCATATGATTACAGTGGTGAAGTGTGCAGATATGATGCTGAAGCTGTAATCAATGTAATGAATGCATTCTTTCTGACTGTAGAGTGTGGCTGGCCACCCGCGTCCTTATCCTCATGCTGTTTATGTAAAACAGGATGTATGAGCTTAAATAATTATTCCCCCCACTGATATCGAGTGCTAATTGAGGACAGTATGAGTTCGCTTGAAAACGTTGCACAGTTGTGGAAGGCAGATCTCTGAGGAAACAATGTGGAGCAGCGCTCCCTTAAGCCAGACTCGTAGTGGGTGTACATCTAAGCATCCTTGTTCAGTTTGCATGTTATTGACTCACATATTAAATCTACGTACTCTTCACCGAATTAGTTTAGAGATTAAGGTGGATTTCAGAAACGCAAATAAACACACCCACCACACGCAAGCAGTACGCACTTACACACACACGTTAGTAGTATACACACGTACACTTTTTCTCTTTATTGGTTTCCCCTACTCACGGACTGTGCAGTGGAGCAGCTGTTAGGCTATGTGTAGAATCAGTGTGAGCGAGGCAAGACGATGTGTCTGTAGAGTGGGCTGGTGTTCTGCTGCTCCCTCTGTCAGATTAGAAGGCTGATAGATTGACACTCCCCCAGCACTGTCAGCAGGAGAGATACGCTACGCTATAACCATGGAGCTGCACTGCTGAGCCTCCATGCTCTTTCAAAGACCTATCACTTCTACACCTCTTAAACATCAGGTCCCCCTCCATACCTCCCTGTTGGAACTTCCTGAACCTCCCCTGCCCCCCCTCCTGGAAGCCCTCATCCGGCCCCGTCCTGGGCCTTGCCATACTGCTGGAGAGGAGAACATTGATGTTTAATTATTCTAATTGAAGCAGCACCCCTATGGCAAGCCAGCAGTGTTGCACAGTGTGTGGACTTGACAAAACATTGACGCTAATTAACTGGAGTCAGATGGAGAGACAGTAGTTATTACTCCACCAGAGAAAGGAGTGATGAGACCATCTTACACTCACACAGCTCCACCTTACAAAAGAGGCAAGCATCTTAATGTCTGTAGCTGTAAGATTCATTCCTCAGTCTGTGTGGTCACGCACGCACGCATGCACACACACACACACACACACACACACACACACACACACACACACACACACACACACACACACACACACACACACACACACACACACACAGGGCAGGGAAGCAGGTAGCCTAGCTGTTAGAGTTTGAATCCCTGAGCTGACAATGTGACAAATGTGTGCTTGAGCAAGTCACTTATTTATTTTTTTCAAAAAAAATTTTCACCTTTATTTTACCAGGTAGGTCAGTTGAGAACAAGTTCTCATTTGCAACTGCGACCTGGCCAAGATAAAGCAAAGCAGTGTGACAAAAACAACAACACAGACATAGTCAAAAACACAATAGAAAATCTATATACAGAGTGCAAAATGTAGTGCAAAATGCAATAAGGTTAGGAGGTAGGACAATAAATAGACCATAATGGTGATATAAATTACAGATTAGCATTAACACAGGAATGAAGGATGTGCAAATTATGATGTGCAAATAGAGATACTGGAGTGCAAGATTAGCGAAAAATAATATGGGGATGAGGTAGTAGTGTGGGCTATTTACAGAAGGGCTATGTACAGGTGCAGTGATCGATAAGCAGCTTTGACAGCTGATGCTTAAAGTTAGTGAGGGAGATAGGAACCTCCAGCTTCAATGATTTTTGCAATTCGTTCCAGTCATTGGCAGCAGAGAACTGGAAGGAATGGCGGCCAAAGGAGGTGTTGGCTTTGGGGGTGACCAGTGAGATATACCTGCTGGAGCGCATGCTACGGGTGGGTGTTGCTATGGTGACCAGTGAGCTGAGATAGGGCGGGGATTTACCTAATAAAGACTTATAGATGACCTGGAGCCAGTGGGTTTGGTGACGAATATATAATGAAGGCCAGCCAACGAGAGCATACAGGTCGCAGTGGTGGGTAGTATATGGGGCTTTGGTAACAAAACGGATGGCACTGTGATAGATTACATCCAATTTGCTGAGCAGAGTGTTGGAGGCTAATTTGTAAATGACATCGCCGAAATCAAGGATCGGTAGGATAGTCAGTTTTACAAGGGCATGTTTGGCAGCATGAGTGAAGGAGGCTTTGTTGCGAAATAGGAAGCCGATTCTGGATTTAATTTTGGATTGGAGATGGTTGATGTGAGTCTGGAAGTTGAGTTTACAGTCTAACCAGACGCCTAGGTATTTGTAGGTGTCCACGTATTCTAAGTCGGACCCGTCGAGAGTAGTGATGATAGTCCGGTGGGCAGGTGCGGGCAGCGTTCGATAGAAAAGCATGCATTTGGTTTTACTAGCATTTACTTCACCCTAATTGCGCCAGGGTCACCGTTAATAATGGCTGACCGTGACCCCACTCTCAGGGGGAGTTGGAATATGCAAATATCCCAACTCTAGCCTGTTCACTCAGTCTCGTGTATGCAGGTTGCGTAGAGATGCACTTACCCTCTTCTTTTTGCTTTCACACGCAGACATAGACAGCTACAAAAGGTCATGAAAACATACAAATTAAGTGTTGCTCCAGACAGATCGGAACTAAAATGGCCTCTCATGGGTTTTCCTCGAAAGGTAAGACTGAATGTTAAAGCAGCCTTGGCATGTTTTTGTAAGAAGAATGCCCCTCTCCCCACAGGTATGATTACTACCTCTAAGGGTTTAGAGCTTGAGGTAGTCACCTCATACAAGTACTTAAGTATGGCTAGACAGTACACTATCCTTTTCTCAGCACATATCAAAGCTGCAGGCTAAAGTTCAATCTAGACTTGGTTTTCTCTATCGTAATCGCTCCTCTTTCACCCCAGCTGCCAAACTAACCCTGATTCAGATGACCATCCTACCCATGCTAGATTACGGAGACGTAATTTATAGATCGGCAGGTAAGGGTGTTCTCGAGCAGCTAAATGTTCTTTACCATTCGACCATCAGATTTTCCACCAATGCTCCTTATAGGACACATCACTGCACTCTATACTCCTCTGTAAATTGTTCATCTCTGTATACCCGTCGCAAAACCCACTGGTTGATGTTTATTTATAAAACCCTTTTATGCCTCACTCCCCGCTATCTGAGATATCTACTGCAGCCCTCATCCTCCACATATAACACCCGTTCTGCCAGTCACATTCTGTTAAAGGTCCCCAAAGCACACACATCCCTGGGTCGCTCGTCTTTTCAGTTCGCTGCAGCTAGTGACTGGAACGAGCTGCAACAAACACTCAAACTGGACAGTTTTATCTCAATCTCTTCATTCAAAGACTCAATCATGGACACTCTTACTGACAGTTGTGGCTGCTTTGCGTGATGTATTGTCATCTCTACCTTCCTGCCCTTTGTGCTGTTGTCTGTGCCCAATAATGTTTGTACCATGTTTTGTGCTGCTACCATGTTGTGTTGCTACCATGTTGTTGTCATGTTACGTTGCTATCATGCTGTGTTGTCATGTGTTGCTGCCTTGCTATATTGTTGTCTTAGGTCTCTCTTTAGGAAGTGTTGTTTTGTCTCTCTTGTCGTGATGTGTGTTTGGTCCTATATTTATATTTTATTTATTTATTTGTATTTATTTATATTTTTAATCCCAGCCCCCGTCCCCGCAGGAGGAATTTTGCCTTTTGGTAGGCCGTCATTGTAAATAAGAATTTGTTCTTAACTGACTTGCCTAGTTAAATAAAGGTTAAATAAAAATAAATAAATAAAATCGAAACTAGGTCTCTGTGCCCAGTGTGACAATTTCTGCACTATAATATAACGTAATAAAATGTCCCAGTGGAAGATACCTTTTCATTTAATCATATAATGGACTTCTCTAAACACTAAAGGGCAGTTTTGTCATAGGCCTCTCCACAGGGCGTCTGGAATGCCTGATACAAATCAGTAGAGTCCGGCCTGTTATTTCCCTAGCTCCTCTGGGCACATTCCGGATCGGTGTCAGCGGAAAAGATTGAGAGAAAAAGAACAGGTCCGGTCAAGGAAGAAGTGATCCTGGATGTGGATGTGAGGCCTAGCTGTGTAAACAGAGGTGTAATTGTTATCGTGTGGAGTCGCGTACCGACAGACTTCCAGACGGTGTCTTGGTGTGCTGTGGGTTTAGCCTTTGGCTCTTGGTCTTGCTGGGGTTTTCTTTCATGTGATGGCCTCTCTAGTTACTGCAAAGTAGTTTGGACAGTCAATACGCAATATTCCTTTTTTGTAGTTCTTCTTTTGCTCACTGTTTGCTCACAGAAATGAATACAACCTTCAAAGAGTTGTTGGGGCTTTTTATGAATCTATGGCTACTTCTTGTATGAACTTAATCATTCTGTTTCTGCATATGTAAACTGTTATTGTAACTCATAGTTGATGAGAAAAAAGTTTTAAGTACACTTAAAATGCATGTTTGCTATAGAATGTTAGCTAACCCTGTAGCTCTCTCACTCTGAGGCCTCCTGGTAGGGATGTACAGAAGGCTGGTGATCCATCAAAGGCTAGCCAATGGCAAAACGATTACCCCCCTGTCGTGTCACTTAGGGCAGGAGCACGAGACGCAGTATCAATTACCCTCAAGTTAATTAGCATAGATCTACAGACCAGTCTGAGGGTCTGGGTGTCGATAACTCAGCTTGGTGCAGCCCTGTGCCACTGAGACAAATCAACCTTGACTCCTGCAGCTTATGGGACGGTGGGGGAGAGAGGGAGAGAACGGTAACTAACGCTGTGGAAAAATGTGATTCCCTCGCAAATGAAAGAGGGGAGGTGCTAGTGGCCATAATGGCCTGTAAATTAGCCGTTAAGTGGTGATCAGATCAGCCTTCTCAACCCCTCCATGTTTTTTTTTTGCAGAGCTGAGAAACACATCACAGATATCGCAATGGGATCTATTAAACACAGACAGGCTTTTGACTGAAAGGACCAGTGACCCTGTGTTATGTGAAGTGTGAACCGAGTCTTACAATAAATCCCATCTAAAAGAGTTTCTAATTGGCCACACATGGCAATCAACACCTACTTACAGCCATATCAAGATACATTCAGAAAATACATAATTACATGTATTAAGATAGATAGATAGATAGATAGATAGGTACTTTATTGATCCCCCGGGGGGGGAAATTTCATTTTCAAGCAGCTACAACAAAAACACAGGGCAGGTGCAAAATGCCACAACGAAAGTACACAAAAGACAGATACACGGTACATGATACATAGAGCGGCAGTATGAAAAAGTATAGAAATACAGGATATCTGGAGTGCAAAAAAAAGCTATAAAAGGACATTGCGTAGTATGAGTGGTTGGCTGAATATGTACACTATACATTGGTGGATGTTGGATGGTTAACTATACTATACAGGTTGATGGCAGAGAAATACTTCAGTAGCTAATGCGTATGATATGAGCGAGGGTAATAATAGTTTACTTAATAGACAGACTGGGTAAATGAACAGGTAAGTGTTCATTTACCCAAATTTTTCATGGTTAAATTAGCTGTACAGTTAGGTATACAGTTATATTTACAGATAAGTGAATACTTGCATGTTTACACAAACTGTACAGGTAAATGACAGGAAGAGATACTTTAATAGCTAAATGTGTGTATGATATCATTGGGGTAATAATAGTAATTCCCTTAAAATACAGGGAATAACAAACAGTAAACAAGACAGATTTATACCCTATACAGTTCACACTGGCTGTGAGTTATGAGTTATCATGCTGTATCATACCTCCTCTGGCTGGTTGACTGTTGGCTACTGTGTAAAGAAAAGGCACTCTTCTCCCCAGCACCTGACAATTACTGGTGTAATCCACAGACTGCTGGCTCTGCTTCTCATAGAGAAACAGAGAATGTGAGAAAGAGGTGGATCAGAAGCAGAGAGAAATATAAAATAGGGGAATATTGACCAATTTCCACACATTTAGATCACAGCTGTGACTTAGGGAAAGGAGAAGACAGAAAAAAAAGTGTATTAGAGAGACAGAAAACACAGGCTGCTAAGGCATGGTCAGACCCCTGTGTGTACATCGGCAACCGTTACCAGAAAGGCATATGTTAAATTGGTCAGCCAACCCAATCATCTGTCAGCCCCTCTTGATTCACTGGTTTAATGGTCTGAAGATTGGAGTCCCACAGTGATTGTTGTGCCTTCGTGAAATTTTAAACACACACATAACAACCAACTATTATGAAGGCAATCTTGCAAGTTTTGAGAACCATACATCCACCATAGGGAAATATTTACACACAAATATGATTGGACAAAATCTCAGAGAACGTTGTGTGATGATAATTGATTTACACTCAAACACAGAGATTGAAACAGTGCACAACAAATCCCAAAGTCCATGGCAGGGATCACAGAGCCAGCCAGTTCAGATGAAAGGGAAACATGTGATATGTAGTGAAATCTGTTTCAATGTTCCAGAGTGAATGTTGGTGAGATGGATGAGGTTGTGTAAGAGGGTTGGCTAGGAGGGGGTGATTGAGTGGTGTAATTTCAGCTCCCATGCTGCGCTTTGTCATGGTAATGGTATTGTAACACTGTTGCAACACATCAACATCAATAACACATAGGACTAAATGGCAGCTGAATACCCCATGAAGTGTAATAACCAGTGGGGTATAATTTCTGCTAAACGCAGAGCAGTTACATAGACACATACTATGTGTAACTGAACAAAAATATAAACACAACATGTAAAGTGTTGGTCCCATGTTTCATGAGCAGAAATAAAAGATCCCAGAAATTCCCACAAAAAGCTTATTTCTCACAAATTTTGTGCACAAATTTGTTTACATCCCTGTTAGTGAGCATTTCTCTTTTGCCAAGATAATCCATCCACCTGACAGGTGTGACATATCAAGAAGCTGAGTAAATAGCATGATCATTACACAGGTGCACCTTGTGCTGGGGACAATAAATGCCACTCTAAAATGTGCAGTTTTGTCACACAACACAATGCCACAGGTTTTGAGGGAGCGTGCAATTGGCATGCTGACTGCAGGAATGTTCACCAGAGCTGTTGCCATATAATGTAATGTTATTTTCTCTACCATAACGTCGTTTTAGAGAATTTGGCAGTTCGTACGCCTCACAACAACAGACCACGTGTAATTACGCCAGCCCAGGAGGATTTCTGTCTGTAATAAAGCCCTTTTGTGGGGAGAAACTAATTCTGATTGGCTGTGTCTGGCTCCTCAGTGGGTGACTGCGCCCCTGTCCAGTCGTGTGAAATCCATAGATTAGGGCCTAATGAATTTATTTCAATTGACTGATTTCCAAATATGAACTGTAACTCAGTAAAATCTTTTAAATCGTTGAAATTGTTGCAAGTTGCGTTCATATTCAGGCTGTATCACATCCGGACGTGATTGGGAGTCCCATAGGGTGGCGCACAATTGACCCAGGGTCGTCCAGGTTTGGCCGGGGTAGGCCGTCATTGTAAATAAGAATTTGTTCTTAACTGACTTGCCTAGTTAAATAAAGGGTAATAAAATTATATAAAGAAAATAGACTGGTAAAACAGCGGGAGTTAAATTATTGTGTATGTATTTTTGTTTACTGAAATGGTGGCATCAGTGCTATACATTTAAATCTGAGTTAGTATTATTTGTTGATCACTATGGTTGATCCTAATATCTCTTTCATATTAGAGTGCAGTGTCTTGTTGCAGTGTCATATTACAGTAATAGCCAGTTGATGAAACAGTGCTACAAACATGCCTAGAGACACCATACTACATACTGTACAGTATATTAATGTCTGCACTGCATTCCCTCTTCATGTCCAGGTGTCCCCTCTGGTCCCAGGAATGTCATTTCCATCGTCAACGAGACCTCGGTGATCCTGGAGTGGCACCCGCCAAGGGAGACTGGCGCCCGCGATGACGTCACCTACAACATCGTGTGCAGGAAGTGCCGTGCGGACCGGCCGTCGTGCTCCCATTGTGATGACAACGTGGAGTATGTGCCCAGGCAGCAGGGCTTGACCGAGACCAGGGTTTTCATCAGTAACCTGTGGGCCCACACCCCCTACGCCTTCGAAATACACGCTTTCAATGGAGTCACCAACAAGAGCCCCTACCCTGCCCAGCACGTGTCCATCAACATCACCACCAACCAGGCTGGTCAGTGGCATTGTACAGCACCATGCGTTGTGTCTCACACCATGTGTTCATATACAGTCTCCCCTGGCAACCATTATAGAGCTTTGTTCTGGGAATCAATTCTTCAAGGCTTACAGTTTATTAATCTTTTAAATGATGAATGGTATTGCACAACAACACATCAGTACTTCTGGCATTTCTTGTTTTCGAAACCGGAGACGTTCTTGAACCAAAGACTATGCTTTTGATCTTTTGTCAAGATTGTTTAGGATTATTCATGACGTTTTTTTAATATTCAAACGTCACAAATCGGTTTATTTGTCTTTCACAGCATTCTGGAGGTAGAAGTGTAGTCACACAATGCATATTTCTATCGCTTTCTTTATGGTATTGAAAGATCATTATCTGGCTCTATCAAGCTTGTGTCGGTTTGTGTAATAATGTGTAATAAATGAAGGAGACATTGTTTAATTGGGAAGCCATTCTAAATATCAATGCTCCTGTCACACGCAATACCCCATGGGTAATGCCATCTACAGTCCACTTTGTCCAGACATAGGAATCGTTGTTATGAAGACTTGAGAAGGATTCTAATCATGACTCTCTGCCGCGTTCCACTGTGAATGTTCCCGGAGGGACATCAAGATTGTCTTGCACTGCTATATTACTTTCACTTCAATGGAACCAAGGTTACTGAGCTCAGTGAGCTAACGTCGTGTTCAGTCGCATTCAGTTAGAATCATGTGTTGAACTAAAACAACACACAGTATAGAGAAGACCTGTAGTCTATCTCCTTGTGTCATTATACAATGGAACTTATACAGTACTTTCCCTTTTTTTTTTACGCAGGGGTTCTCAGCTACTATTTGAGAAGGCCCGGTCACACTCATTTCCTAGGTGGCAAGGGTCCGGTTGGATATGGTCATTTATCAGCGTTGTAACAAACCCACACCTTGCAACCCATGCGACCCCATACTGTTCAAACTGTTCACACCCCTCTTTTTGGTGAAGAGAAAAATGTGCCGGTTCAAAGCAAATTTCCTGCAATTCTTTCTTATTTTGTCATAGGGCGGAGAGAAAATGTTGCAGTTTTAAACCTAATTCCTACAATTCTACACATTCTGCCATGGCTTATGGTTGTTCATATGATACATGAGTGACTCAACAAAATCAAAGGGGGCCCCCTGTGGGTCGAGGCCCATCGGCACCTAATCTGGCAATGATAACTACAAGATTTAGATAGCTGGTTAGCCTAATTTACCTACTTAGCTAACATGGGCTAGTAGTTCATCAACTGGACATTTCAGACAGGTTATAAATAGCTCTCTAAGGTCTGTCAGTGAATGACATAACAAGAGGTAAACTGCCCATACACTACTCAACAGCAGTAAGTAAAAATTAGTAAAAAAAATGTGTAATTTATTTGGGGTCAGAACCTGCGGTACGTATTGACCCCGTCCTGGGTCCGGATCCGTGGTCTGCCAGTTGAGCATGGCTGTTTTAACGCATATTTTCCATACCTATAATAATCTTCTGAGATTCCACACTGTAAGTGACTCATAGCTCCAAAACAAGTAATTATATAGACATGGAATACTAGAGCCTAGTAATGTATCAATGGTGGAATGTGTAAAAGGTATGTTAGTGGTGTAGCTACATCTGCTGGAAAAGTGCCTTGACTAGGAGTTTAGAAATGTGTCCTTACTGGATTGTACATATATAGTAGATTAAATATAGTCAGCTCTGACAGGTTTAACATAGTAAAATAAAATCTGGGACACTCAAATGTTACAAATTACAATTTGTATGATATGTTACGTATTACAATTTGTATGGTATGTTACGAATTGCAATTTGTACAATATGTTAGAAATTTGCAATACATATGATATATTACGAATTACAATTTGTTGTGGCTAATGTTAGCTAGGTGGCTAAGTGGCTAACGCTAACGTTAGCTAGGTGGCTAACGTTATATAGGCTAAGGGTTAAGGTAATGGGCTAAGGTTACAGGTTAGGGTTAAGGTTAGGGTTAACTTTAGGGTTAGGGTTAGGGGAAAGGTTAGTTTACATGCTAGGTAGATGCAAAATATCAAAAAAGTAGTAAGTAGTTGCAAAGTTACTAATTAGCTAAAATGCTAGTTGTTGATGAGATTCGAAACATAACTTTTGGGTTGCTAGACGTTCGCGTTATACGCCCACACATCCACCCTGAGCAAGCAGCCTCCTTTATTTTTGCCTTAAGTAATCATCTGTCTTATGTAACTATACCAAACGTAACATATCATATTCATTTAAGTTGATTTTTGTTTACTGCAGTTGAAGTCGGAAGTTTACATACACCTTAGCCAAATGCATTTAAACTCAGTTTTTCACAATTCCTGACATTTAATCCTAGTAAAAATTCCCTGTCTTAGGTCAATTAGGATCACCACTTTATTTTAAGAATGTGAAATGTCATAATAATAGTAGAGAGAATGATTTATTTCTTTCATTACATTCCCAGTGGGTCAGAAGTTTACATACACTCAATTAGTATTTGGTAGCATTGCCTTTAAATTGTTTAACTTGGGTCAAACATTTTGGGTAGCCTTCCACAAGCGTCCCACAATCAGTTGGTTGAATTTTGGCCCATTCCTCCTGACAGAACTGGTATAACTGAGTCAGGTTTGCAGACCTCCTTGCTTGCACACACTTTTTCAGTTCTGCCCACAAATCTTCTATAGGATTGAGGTCAGGACTTTGTGATGGCCACTCCAATACCTTGACTTTGTTGTCCTTAAGCCAATTCGCCACAACTTTGGAAGTATGCTTGGGGTCATTGTCCATTTGGAAGACCCATTTGCGACCAAGCTTTAACTTTCTGACTGATATCTTGAGATGTTGCTTCAATATATCCACATGATTTTCTTTTTCTCATGATGCCATCTATTTTGTGAAGTGCACCAGTCTCTCCTGCAGCAAAGCACACCCACAACATGATGCTGCCACCCCCGTGCTTCACGGTTGGGATGGTGTTCTTCGGCTTGCAAGCTTCCCCCTTTTCCCTCCAAACATAACAATGGTCATTATGGCCAAACAGTTCTATTTTCTATTCATCAGACCAGAGGACATTTCTCCAAAAAGTACGATCTTTGTCCCCATGTGCAGTTGCAAACCGTAGTCTGGCTTTTTTTATGGCGGTTTTGGAGCAGTGGCTTCTTCCTTGCTGAGCGGTCTTTCAGGTTTTGTTGATATAGGACTCGTTTTACTGTGGATATAGATACTTTTGTACCTGTTTCCTCCAGCATCTTCACAAGGTCCTTTGCTGTTGTTCTGGGATTGATTAGCACTTTTCGCACCAAAGTACGTTAATCTCTAGGAGACAGAACGCGTCTCCTTCCTGAGCGGTATGACGGCTGCGTGGTCCCATGGTGTTTACACTTGCGTACTATTGTTGGTACAGATGAACATGGTACCTTCAGGTGTTTGGAAATTGCTCCCAAGGATGAACCAGACTTGTGGAGGTCTACAATTTTTTTTCTGAGGTTTTAGCTAATTTATTTTGATTTTCCCATGATGTTGAGCAAAGAGGCACTGAGTTTTTAGGTAGGCCTTGAAATACATCCACAGGTACACCTCCAATTGACTCAAATGATGTCAATTAGCCTATCAGAAGCTTGTAAAGCCATGACATCATTTTCTGGAATTTTCCAAACTGTTTAAAGGCACAGTCAACTTAGTCTATGTAAACTTCTGACCCACTGGAATTGTGGTATAGTGAATTATAAGTGAAATAATCTGTCTGTAAACAATTGTTGGAAGAATTACTTGTGTCATGCACAAAGTAGACGTCCTAACCGACTTGCCAAAACTATAGTTTGTTAACATGGAGTGGTTGAAAAATGAGTTTTAATGACTTCAACCTAAGTGTATGTAAACTTCCGACTTCAACTGTATGTTACGCCTAGTCTATGAGACCAGGCTGTGAAGTTATGTGATTGAGAACATTGGCTTGTAGAAACAGGACCCAAGCAGAAATGAGAACGTAAATGGCCTTTATTATCTAGTAGAGCTAATAGTCCCCATCATCTTGCTTGGCAGGGTAATTGCTCAACTTGACAGATGGATATAGATAAAGAAAGAAAGAAATAGATTCACCAAATAGCCAATGCCAATGTCTTTTGTAAAAACGTCTGCAGTGGTAATGAGTAGGTAAGAAAAATGGTCTGTGACATGGTATTATTGTCAAGTAATTGTGCTGTTTCAGCTGTCCCTGAGAAGCCTTTTATGTCATGGCTGTGTAGGGAATGATCTGTCATGTTGGGAATAGAAGGAGGATTTGAGAAGCAGTGGAGGAGATGGATGTTGAACTAGAGTTACCTTAAACGGTGAATGAGTTGGCTCTATTGAAAGGGTCCGTTTGGAGGTTGGTTGGAATATTGTCACTTCTGAGGTTCAGAGTAAAGGAATTCTCTGTTGAGGAGAGAATTAGTTGTGGTTCAGTAAGGGACCATTAGACCTTATTCAGGCTGGAGTGACAGAGCTGACAGGAACTCTGATAGACTCTCCTCTCCTCTCCTCTCCTCTCCTCTCCTCTCCTCTCCTCTCCTCTCCTCTCCTCTCCTCTCCTCTCCTCTCCTCTCCTCTCCTCTCCTCTCCTCTCCTCTCCTCTCCTCTCCTCTCCTCTCCTCTCCTCTCGTCTTGGACACAGTGGTGTGTTTTATCATGCATATCTGATTTACCACCAACCGAAGACCAGCTTACTTCTTGGAACCTTTCAGTTAAATGGAAAATAATACTACACATGCTTTTACCATTGCCTTTTACAATTTCTGCATTCTCTAATGTAGGGAGAAATGTCTGAGAAAGTCTGCAAGAGAGTGTAAGCCATGAATTCCAGAAATTCAAACAGAGGTGCAGATTTAATGGCATGAAATTAATCTTCTAATGTGGGCAACATATTAACATTTACAATCCGAGGCCCCGCTAACTCTTCCAGAACTGTTTCAGGCAGTTCTGGCAGAGTAACTGACAGTAGCAGGCCTGGATGATAGAAACTCACAGAGAACTGGGCCAAACCCGCTAGTCTGGCACGACTTTGTGACCCCAAACTCTTCCCATACTGGCATAGAGGCAATGTGGCGGATGCTGGTGCTCCGTGGAGGCTTCTCTCCATCCCAGCAAAATGTGTGCTCAGGGGAACAGTTCTTACAGTACACACACTCCGCTCAGGGAAATGTAAAACATTTGTCTACTGTTCCATGGGTAGGAGAAGTCTGGCAAGAAGTTGCATTAGTCTACATAAAACGATCCATGTTAACTTGAGCCTCTCATAAAGACCAGTAAACCGTGTGTCAATTTGTAGAGAGAGATTTTGTTCCTTGTTCCATCAGTGGGATCTTCGAGAGTATTTGAATCCATCAGACAGACTCTTGAATTCCCGAGCCGAAAATCTGTCATAGCTCTCTTATAAACTCATAGACACTCTGCTTGCTACAGTAGTAAGACTGCATTTCAATTTCTCATGGAATATACAGTATAGTTCCTGGAATTTTTTATCTATGAGGATTCAAGAATCACTGCATCAGCTAATCCCATCTTCCATGTCACCAGTATTCTGTAGTCATAGGGGTCTGTCCTTCCTTACTGCAGCTCATTCATCCATGACACCATTAGATGAGACAGGAAAGGCAGTGACTGTATTATTTGGCACCATATACACATGAGTAAACACCTAAGAAAAATACAGAATCAAATCAAGGTACAAGTGTAGCTACAGTAGCCACTGGCATTTAGCTATATTTCATATCTTATCACAGAAAGCCATGCTCTTGTGTTCTGGTCCGTTTGTCTCCTTTGCCATATCAGGACATTTGGAAATTGCATCTGAACCAACGTCTTGTAAATAAGAAACAGATGGAAATATTCCCCTAGGCAGTAGACGTTCAACCGAATAACTATGTGAGATAACAGGCTATGTCTAGCTATCAGGAGGACTATCTGTCTCTGTGTGAGGGATCCCTGATGCTCAGCACTCCTGTGCCTGAGTAGAGCCATTTTCTAGGGCTATAAAACAGTGAGAGAGAGAGAGAGAGAGAGAGAGAGAGAGAGAGAGACCCTGGTGAAGATGACGAGCACACAAATGAGCTTCCCTGAGATGATTTCTGACAGTTTGTGCAGAAATTCTTCGATTGTGCAAATCCACAGTTTCATCACTGTCCAGGTGGCTGGTCTCAGACAATCCCACAGGTGAAGTAGCCGGTTGGACATACTGCCAAATTCTCTTAAACAACATTGGAGGCTGCTTATGGTAGAGAAATTAATATTCAATTCTCTGGCAAAAGCTCTTGAGACATCTGTGGCATTATTTTGTTTGACAAAACTGCACATTTTAGAGTGGCCATTTATTGTCCCCAGCACAAGGTACACCTGTGTAATGATCATGCTGTTTAATCAGCTTCTTGATATGCCACACCTGTCAGATGGAGGGATTATCTTGGCAAAGGAGAAAGGATCACTAACAGGGATGCAAAAAAAATTGTGCACAAAATTTGAGAGAAATAAGCCTTTTGTTCATATGGGCAATTCCTGGGATATTTTATTTCAGCCCATGAAACATGGGACCGACACTTTACATATTGAGTTTATATTTTTGTTCAGTGTAATTTTGATCCAAATTGGTAAAGGAAGCCAGGGACACTTTAGTGATGACTTGCTTAATGATGTAGACTACCTGATAAAAAGGTAACATAATTTTGGCTGTTTGTGTACCTTTCCTACAACAAACTCTGCCTTATTCTTGTGGGAAGCAGTCTTGGGATATGGAGAAGTAGGATTCCCCTGGTAATGCCTGGGGACTCCTGAGACTGCTGCTTCTTCCTTTAGTTCTCCAGTGGGACATTCTTACCTTGTGAGAATTGAGGATGCTCAGAGGATTGGAACCTTTGACAGTTTTACCGCCCTAATCTTGCTTGTTCAAATCCTCCTCTACACATTGTCCTCCTTGTAAATCCATCTTGGAGACATAAAAAGAGCAACACGCTGAGGCAGGCCTATGAGAGCACTGCTGGTTTACCTTGGCCAACAATAATGGATTGGCTACATGAAGCCCAATAATTCAAAAATGACAATGAAGACATCAATGTCACTCTAGTTACTTGTCATCAGAGTGCGAATTATACTGTGATATTCTGATCAAATTAATGGGAAGTCTGAAATACAGGGCCAATGGATCTTTTTTGTTAATAAGTTGGTATACCTGAAAATTTTCTGAAATACGGGACTGTCCCTGGAAAATCGTGATGGTCACGGTCAACTTACAAGACCACAATATTCATCACAATGGACTTTGAATACCGTATCTCCGTCAGCCGAGGCAATTTTATAAACATGAACACACACAGGCATCAGATGAGCATATCAACTTCAATAGAGTACCATGAACATGCATCACCAATACTCAAATTATCAAAGTGACTTTTGTTGCCTTTAATGGAGTTTATGTCTCATTCGGCGGAGCTGAGCTCCCCCGTAGTTCGCACCCTGCGAACTAAGGAGGATTCAGTGTAATTCAGTGTAATTGTTTATAGAGATTTTGGAGTCCCTTTTTTGACAGGGGCGACATGGTATCAATCACAACCAAAAGAAATCATTGTAATTAATAGCAGCAAACTATACATTTTCACGACTTGACTGGAGGTTGAGGCAGAAAAACAGCAGTTGAGAGAGCAACAACCCAGACGCATGTCGAGGAAATGTCAGATGTTTTTGTGGCTGTTACTCAGAAAGCCATTATTCAGACCTGAGCATGACGTCTAGTCTAGTGTGGCAGATTTATTTTCTTAGAGAACTGAGTGTTTTTTTCTCCTTCCTCTCTGATTTGGCTCCTAATTCACTCAGCCTAGTGCCAGCTGAAGTCTGTGAAAACAGACAAGAGAGGCAAGGGAAGATACACACATATACAGTATATATAGCATTACTTGTCATAGATAGTAGGTTTGGCATGATTCGTTCACCGCTCAACATAAACCCTGTGACTTTGGCCTGTGTGCTTGCTTTATTATATAAGTTGTCCAAAGATATAAAACATTTGTGTTAAGGTTATTCCAATCCATTTAGCTAGACTTTCACTCCCTAAAATCTAGTCAATTCCGTATCTCATAGTCCAAAAACTAAATCAGCAAATGAAAGGAAGTAAAAAATGAATTGAATTGAATAGGCTGCTTAAATTGAGTAGGCTGCTGCCTCACTGCTAGCCAACCTCAGCGTAATTCATAATGCAGTGCAAAGCTGGAGCAGCAGTGCATGAAAGAGAGAGCCAGAGAGCATCCTCTCGCTGACTGACGACTATCCCCACACTTCTATTAGACAGAGCAGCAGTGTAAAGACAGCCGCCTAACACTACTAACATCTCCCCCTGCTGCTGCTGCAGTAAGGTGGCTCAGTCACATAGGACTGCTGGGCTGTAAGACAAACATACAAACAGATACACCATTAAGTAATAATGTGTTTGTGATATTGGCTCTGAGGGTAATGGCCTACACTCCTCCTCTCTCCTCCCTGGTGCAGGGCTTGCTGATGTGCCCTCCATCCCTCTCCTGGGTTAAGATCATGGGTTGGTGGAGACAGTGGCCTGGGGCATTGGGGCAGTAGCAGAGAGAGAGGGAGGAAATGAATGGACAGAAGTTTAATTCATTAAACATGTTATGTGCATTTCAACTCTATTGCTCTCTGTAAGGGGAAAAGAGCCATAGCATTTTTGTAATAGAAATACTGTGACCAAGGATACCTCAGTACTGCTTAACGGAATGGTATGAAGACATCATACATCAGTAGTGTTTCGTAAAAGAGATTTAAAAAGCCATTAAATTAAATGGAACTCTTCAGTCAAGCGTGCCTTTTCAAGGAAAAAACTATTCAAAGCGTCATACAGTTTCAGCACAGCATACCTTTATTTCACAACATTGATGAAACATTTACAGTGGAACCGTTCCTATACTAAAGAGTGCTAAGGGCGCATCCAGACAGTTAACCTGACCTCATGTCTGTCTGTTCCCTCAGCTCCCTCCATGGTTCCCATCATGCACCAGGTTAGCTCCACCATGAAGAGCTTCACATTGTCATGGCCACAGCCGGAGCAGCCCAATGGAATCATCCTGGACTATGAACTGAGGTACTACGAGAAGGTAAGACAGTATTTTCAAATTCAGTGTGTGTAATAAGAACTAGAATACACAATCAGATCATTATTGTCTACCAAGGGCATCTCCCTTACTTTCAATGGAAAGACACCCAGAATGTTGTCGCTGATGGGTGAATATTCTGGTCTGGTATCAGTCTACCAAGCTTGTTGAGAATATTAGCCTTAATTCCTTTATTTATCCATTTTCCCATCAGACTCAATATTCATGTGCCGTTATACTTGACACGTTTGGTCTAATTTGATTGAACCCTCTGATGTTTGAGTCATTCCCCCGGTTGCCTTGGGAAGCATGCAACTGAGATTGCCTTAGCAACCTTGATAATTGTCCATTAATTGCGTTTAACTGGCGACTGCTTTGGAAGAGCATAGAGCACTGGGTTGCTAGGATACTGCAGTTCTTGGACATCATTTTTGTGAAAGGTGTTCTCTTAGGCTGGATCCTTCCGCTAGCCCTGTCTAACCCGTGGCTTCTTCACACAGCCTATTCTCCCCTGAGTAGAGGCAGCACACACAACCTCTCAGCTTTATATCATTAGATAGTAAACATGCAGCTTCCCCTATGCTTAGAGAGGGCTGCCCTGTGTTCTCTCTCTGGTCTTATATCCACTCCATCGCCCTAGTCTCCCTCTGTCTCTCTCAGCTTCCTCTATAGCTACCTACTCCCTCTTGGTCTTTCTCTCCCTCTGTTTTACAGTGTGTTTCTCCATTGTTGTGTCTATTCCCTTTTCATGTTCTCTCTGTACCTGCTGCACCTCTACAGTCTTCTCTGGCTCTCTTCTTTTCCTCTCTGATATAGTATGGTCATACCTATGAAGTTCATGGATAGGGTGGTTTCTATTGACAAGGCTGTGTTGACAGTCGCGTCCACTCATTAAGCCTGCAGTTACTGTAATATTGTCTATCATCCAGCATAACACTGTGAAATATGCTCTTTCAGAGAGTTTGGTCAGAACCCTCTATGTCTTCTGATGACTTCGTTGTTGTCTTGGCATTCTGTGAAAGGCTGTTATTAATAAGCACTTTATATGTCCAGTTCTGATAGCACGAGAAGACGGAGACTAGCAACACTCTAGCTGGCCTATTTAAACCGGTTAAGTTGTGTTAAAGATAATGAGTGTTCTGTATGTGAAAGACAACTAGAAATGTTAGCATTTTTACTTGTAATGGACAGGACCACAATTGTTTTCATCTGTCTGCCTTTGTCTGTATTTGTGTCTCCCCCCATCTGCTAAGCTACCTAGAGCTTTGACAGTTTCCGTATTTCTCTTCTGTCCTGAGACAGTAGTTATATTTCAGTATAGAGACATACCTTTTTCATCATAGCAGAGGCCTGAGTGAAAATCACAGGTTTAGGATGAGGTGGTTTCATTTCAGGACTCCCACAGTGTTTCCAAAGACACCACATAGTGCTGAACACAGTAATTTCCTCAGGGATAAAATAGTAATATCGTCAAGGTATGGATAGGGATATTTGCCTGGACTGCAGCCATATTGCAAAGTAGAGATGAAGAGAAAACCAGAAACTCCTGCTGGTTTCTCTAAAAGATGGCCCCACACAAATAACACTGGGATTCTGAATGCTTTGTTGTATTTCCATTCTATTTTATTTTTTATACCTGGGCTGCCTAATATGATAGCTTTATCACCTCTGTCGGGGAAAAGGAAAATGGGTCAGAACTAAAAGTAAAGCTTTTGAAGATTGATGCCATAAAGTCATTGAAGAGGCCCACTCTAGCTCGCATGATGCTGTGTGGAGTATTAGACATCTTTGATCTTCACTAAAAAACAACAGCCCAGGAATAGGGTTCATACCTGGTGAAAATAGATAATTGTGTATGGAGGGCCTGGGTAACATGCTGTGTCCTGTCCTGCCACTCCCTTCCTAATTTCACCCCCCCCCCCCCGTCCGTATTCCATCCAGTGGGGTGCGTTTTAAATGCCAGTCGCCCAGCTGCACTCGCCAGAGAATGTGTGGAGCCTTGGGGGTGGTTTAGATTGGGGATCGGGCCTGGACTGCACCGATTGACCAATGAAAGCAGAGATAAGGTCATCTCTATTCTACCAAACATCTTTTTCTCTCTTCTCTTCCTCTTAGTCTTTTTCTTGCTCTTTTTAGACTGTGCAGACAATGAAGAAGCGGTTGGTTTCCCGATGGGACAGCACACTGATAATGTCAGCACTCCCTGTCACAATATCCCATTATGTAGGAGAAGAGTCTCTCCCCCCAAGTAATGCTCTGCTCGCTCTGAGTACAAACTCCATTCCGCATTCTCTGCCTGTGTGAGGATAATTCCCTTCCCTAGCCTGTGCTGAGGTAGTGGACGCCATCTTGGCCTTCTTGCTGAGCGTCAAAGCTGGTGTGATGATAAGCAGTGAAAATATTGACATGAAGACAAGGTGCGTTCTGCTATTGAAAGTGAAATGGCAAGGCAACAAGGCATATTTCATCCGTCGGTTTTGGCTGAAGTGCCACGGAACACTGCAAGGCTGAACACTGCAAGGCTGTTGAGAGTTCAGCTCACAGTCCACCTCCGCAGCTCCGGGAGTCTCTCCACACCTCCCAAATCTTTAAGGACAGTCCAGGCGAGGATAAGGCCAAGGGTAGGATGGGTTGGAGCTTCAGAGGGATGGGATTGGGAAAGGAGTAAAGGGTGGTGCAATCTGCATTTCTGGGGAAGAGAGATAAGTGGCCTTGGGCATTTAAGGAAAGCCAGGCGTTAGTCCCCTGTATCTAATTCTGCACTGGACCTTGTCATTTAGGCATTGCATGGCTACACACTTAGAAAAAAGGGTTCCTAAAGAGTTACTTGGCTGTTCACATAGGAGAACCCTTTTTGGTTTCAGGTAGAATCTGTTGGGGTTCATTGTAGAACCCTTTCCACATAGGGTTCTACATGGAATCCAAAAGGGTTCTTCTATAGGGACAGCCGAGGTTATAGATAGCACCTTTTTTTCTAAGAGTGTACAGATGTAGGATCTTAATTTGAGCCAGTTTTGCAGCCACAGGAAATTGTTATGTGGATTATAATGAATGGACATTTTTTTGTAGGAGTTTATACATTTTCTGTTAGGGCAAATCAAGTCTGACATTTTAAAGTGGAAATGTCAAACTTTAGGAGTTTTTTTAATCCTTAAATACACTAAAAGTTTGCAGTCTCTGCTGTGCAGGAAAATCTTTAGCAACAAAAGAGTGATCAAATTAACATCATACATCTTTTAGGAGCAGCTATATTTCAGGGTTTTGGTTGCATCTCATTTCGGCTCAGTGTTTTTCTTCTGATAGAGGAAGGTTAGCTGAGGAGAGCTCTCTCTTCCTGCCTGTGGGGAGGCGCACCGGATGTCGGGTGCGTGGAGCTGGCACAGGAAGCACCTGGCTAGGCGCACGCACTGGAGGTTGGGTGCGGGGAGCCGGCACGGGTCGTACCGGACTGGCGAGGCGCACCGGAGGTCGGATGCGTGAAACCGGCAATGGAAGCACCTGGCTGGGCGCACACACCGGAGGTCGGGTGCAGGGAGTAGAGCAGAGGTCCGGACCCGGACTGGACATCGGTGAAGCGGACTGCTCTGGCATGGGAGGCACCGGACTGGGAAGGCGGACCGGAGGTCGGGTGCGTGGAGCCGGCACTGGAAGCACCTGGCTGGGCACACTCATGGGAGGTCGGATGCGGGGAGTAGAGTAGAGGTCCGGACCCAGACAGGGCACCGGTGGAGCGGACTGCTCTGGCATGGGGGTGGAGTAGACGACCGGACCCGGACTGGGCACCGGTGGAGCGGACTGCTCCGACACGGGAGTGGATTAGACGACCGGACCCGGATTGGACCACTCCGCCATCTCCCTCTCGACCTCTTCCTCTATCTCCCTCATTTCCTCCAGAACACCTCCAAAATACTCCTCTAAATACTCCTCCTGCCCCTTGCTCTGAGCCCCCCATAGGTACCTCGGCCTCTCCATGCTCCACATGGGGGGTGGTATTGGCTCTTCCTGCCTGTAGCCAGGCCACCCCCATAGCCCCCCCCAAAATTACCTTGGGGTTGTTTGCGGGCGTTTCCCCGTCTCGCGCGTCGCGCATAACGCGGCGGCACCTCCTCACTCTCCCTCTCTCCCCAGTTACGCTGCTTGGTCTCGGGGTGGTGGGTCGTTCTGTCACGAGAGGGTGCACACACAGACCAAAACGCAGCGCAGGGATAGTAGTTCGACATTTTATTGTATTTATACTATGTATAATCACCACAAAACACGAACTACAGAAACAGAAAAGAAAGACACTGTCAGACTCTGACCATAGCTACATAGAGAAGCAAATAGGCTTCTCTATGGCCAGAGCCTGACAGGAGGACATAGATTTTTTATTAAATCAATAAATGATTTTGGTGGGTTCCATTGGAACATTAATATAGTAAAGTATTTATCACATGTTGATATTTTGAGTTGCTCTCTATAATTATATTGTTTATATTTTTTTAAGTATTGTTTTTGCATTGCCAGTCAGGGGTGCCAATCATTTTGGAGCCCACTGTACATACCACAGGAGGCTGCTGAGGCGAGGACGGTGCCTAGTAAAGGCTGCAATGGTGTAAATGGAATGGTATTAACCACATGGAAACCATGTGTTTGATACCATTCCATTTTTTCCGTTCCAGCAATTACGTTGAGCCCGTCCTCCCCAATTAAGGTGCCACCAGCCACTGGTGGTATATACACTAAGGTGTACAGTACACAAAGAGATGAATGCTCTCCAAATCTCACACAAGCTCTTTTTCCTATATCCCTTCATTCTAGTCGTAGGCTAACCTGGATACGTCTCAGTGTTTTTCCACCTCCTGCACCTGTTTACACTCATCTCTTCACCGAGGGAAGAGTCTGTGGAGATAGACAGACAGAGAGGGATGAAAGGAAACAGAGAAAGAAAAGCAAATGCCATGCGCTCTCTAAGCACACATAATGCCGGTGAAAAGGTGTGCTGTGATGAGCCAGTGATCTGAAAGGAGATGAGTGTGTGGTAACTCCGGTTGATGATTGATGAAGAATACCTCTGTGTATAGATTGTAAAACCAGGATCAGTTACTGATATGCTGCAGCATGATAGAGAAATATCTAATGTGGGGATGTTGTTTGGAACTCTTTTTTTTTTCTCTCAACACCTCCCACGTATTGCTCCTTGTCCCTATTTATGGTTTTATGTGGCCCAATTAAAAGATTTCAAAAATTGTATACTTTGTGTATGTGAAAAGCCTAATTCCCATTGGCCTAGTCCAGCCCCTCTATGGCTGAATAAAGAGTGCAACAGAGGAGACCAATGTGGAAATCCACCATCCAGTATAATCTTATACACAAACATAAAGAGGTAAGGGGGCCAATAAAAAAGTTATTATCTAAGGCCACTGGGTATTATGTAGTGTATGAATTAGGATGCTGGGTTGACTCGGGGTGTGTTACTCCACTCCACTGCCTTAGGGCTTCAGGGCTGCGTGATGAGCAGATGTAATATTCTCTTTCTCCTCTTTTCTCATCTCTCCCTGTCTGTTACAGGACCACACTGAGTTGAATTCGACCATGGTGCGCAGCCAGACCAACACTGCCCGTGTGGAGGGCCTGAGGCCAGGCATCATGTACATGGTACAGGTCCGTGCCAGGACGGTGGCAGGCTTCGGTAAATACAGCAGCAAGCAGTTCTTCCAAACCCTGACAGATGGTAGGTTCTGTGTGTCTGTGTGACACCATCATGCCATGGGACTTGGTGTGGGAGGTTGGATATAGTATAGTAATAAATTTCCCAGCTAACTGGGTATTACTGCAATACAGATGTGTGTCGACGTAGAGCAGATGGTGAATATATTTGCTAAATCACATATTCCCTTGATTGAAGTGTTTCCTACTGAAAAAGAGCGCAGATAGAGGTGCTGGTTTAGATATAGTTGTCCTAGCAAGGACGGAAATGACCAGTAGGAGAGGTGTACAGAACACACATTTATTGCCACACTCAAGACAGGCACACACACACAGCAAACAGGAAGAGGACTGATGATAGTGAATAGTGATAGTGATGCTGGTTTCTGGAATGGAACAGAAAGGGGAATGTATTACACAACAGTAATAACAGTGATGGCTAGTAGCTATGTAGCATAGGCTAGTGGTAATAGCATAGCTATATAACAATATAGCAGCAATGAACATGGCATAGCATACAGCAGGTAGCAGGTATTAGCATAATATCATATTAGGCTTATCACAGAACACAGGATAGGTAATAACTTAGCACACCAGGCTAGCCTAGCAGGCTAAAGGCCATGGGCTAACATAGCAATAATATAACAAGCACCATTAGTGGTAGTGGATTAGCATGCTGTGTGGCTAACAATGCTAATATGTAAACATAAGCCATGTTGTATAAGGCCATGGGCCCCACCATTTTAGGTTGCATAACAACAGCAACAACAACATTACTGGCCAGCGGACATCTTAAAGCCTATGGCAGTAATGGCTATCAGATAGTTACATACATACAAGCTTACAGTACAACCAGACATAAAGTGTCCTATCCCAGTACGTAGGTCAGTGACGCACTAACACTAGCGTGTGTTGGGAGAGTCCAGGGCTGCAGGAGAAATGGTGGCCGAGCCGTTGATGTGCAGGGCAGAGGTTTATGCGCTTCACTCTGCCATTGCTTGCTGAAGACTGAGACTTGTCCCGGTCTGACCTGCCTATTGGACAGATGACCTGGAGACAGGGTCAAAGGTGGTGATGGGCTGTCTAATGTCCCAATCAGAGGTCTCTGGTTGTGGCATGTAACTGGAGTGCTACAGGGGTGAAAACAGAGTAGCCTGTAAACAATGGGGGCTCTCTGCAGGGTCAGGGATTCAGGCTGAGTTGAGGGCAGGTAGGCTACTTGTTTTAAGAGTTAGAGAGGGCTGTGAGTAACTGTTCAGGAGAGGGACTGTAAGGGATTTCTATACCTACCATCTGACTACTTCCATTTGTAAGGGTTTTCTATACCTACCATCTGACTACTTCCATTTGTTTGTGGAAATGGCACACTTGAGGTGCTAACCATAGTGAGTGGCACAGCTGCATAGTGTAGTGTAGGAAAGCAGCCAACAGAGAGCCCCTACCTGCTCACAGTGTGGAGTAGCTTATTAACAGGGATCGCTAGCAGCAGTGCCTGCGGAAGACTTGGGGTTGCAGAAGCATCCGCCCCCCCCCCCCCCCAAATAGCTGAGTCATCATTCTTGGAAAAGTTTTATGGTCATGGTCAGAGACAATAAAACTTTTGAACCTAATAAAAAGTTAACAAAAATAAGACTTCTATGCAAATGCTGCACCAAAATAGGTAAAATAAAATAATGTATTTGTATCACTAGGAGCTATAGTACCGTGTAGCTCAGTTTGTAGAGAATGATGGCACTTGCAACGCCTGTGTTGTGGGACAAGTATGAAAATGTACACACTCACTACCGTATGTCGATCTGGATAAGAGTGTCTGCGAAATTATGTAATGTAAATGTATTTTTATAGCTCACACAAAATATTATACAACTATAACCCATATCAGGGTTCTCCCCAGGTTTTTTTTAACAAGGTGGTACTGCTGAGTATGCCCTCGGGAGAGATCCCGGAGGGGGGGTGCCCTTTTGGACTATTTTAATTATATATAATTTTTTGACAAGGTGACGCAGCGACACTTTACATTCTTTGGGGAGAACCCTGCATATGATATCAGCAGAATATGAAAAGGGATGCTGTTCAATCAAACCACAATATGCATTAATATATGAACGAGTATGGATCAATCCTTTTAAATCCGATCCATAGATATGAACGTATGGTGTTTCTGTTTACTTCTCAACTCTCACTCTGACACGTAATAGAACATTTGTGATGAGATTAGCAGGCGTTCTTCTGACTTCTATTGAGTGTGTTAGGGGATTAGCTGTGTCAGGAAGCAACATGTCAACTCTGAAGGACTGTCTGCACAGACACTAGCCCACATGGCTGTGTATTCCTCACAGCCACACAGAGCTAGTAAAGGCTTCTCTCCTTTCCTCTCTTCTCCCCTCCCTCTTTTATCTCACCCTCAACTTACACTTACCAAAAACATATGCTGGGTCATACTCTCTCACTCTGTCTCTCTCACGCAGTGTGTCTCACTCTCTCTCTCTCTCTCTCTCTCTGTGGGGTGTGCAGATGAGTATAAGTCAGAGCTGAGGGAGCAGCTGCCTCTGATTGCAGGCTCAGCGGCTGCAGGAGTGGTCTTCCTGGTGTCCTTGGTGGCCATCTCCATAGTCTGCAGCAGGTAACAAGCATTTACAGATGTAGGATCTTAATTTGACCAGTATTGTTGTCGCAAAATAATCCTGCAGCAACAGGATTTGAATGATTATTTTAGTCCACAATGTTGCTTGATTGGTGGTTAGGCTATTAATGTTTTCAGTGAATTCATGTAAATCAAGAAGCTCATCTGCATTTTTTACAGGAACATTCTCAGCAACAAAGGTGATCAAATTAAGATCCTACACCTGTAGTCACTGTTCAACCATTACTGTATATCTCTCAGGAATGAAATGTTTAAAAATCCTTAGTTGATACATAACTTATAAATACCTCATGAGCTTAATTCAACTATCGTATCCCATCAAAACCCAAAATAGAAGCTTGTTTTACTCCAATGTTTGTAAACAATGTAAATGTAAACAGACACTGTATAGCCTCAAAACATGGTTAAAACTATCATTCTGATATCCGTCCTTGCACCCATTGGCTTTTTAGCAAATCAGAGGAGGGGTGACCACTTTGTTGATATTTCAATTAAGGATTTTAGCTTTAATACAGCGCAGTTATATTGTCAAATAATGGTTACATGACTGTCTTTTGCTGATTATTTGCTGCAGGAAGAGAGCGTACATGAAGGAGACTATATATAGCGACAAACTGCAGCACTGCAGTACAGGCAGAGGTAAGCATACAACTCTCATTCTATCCATCCCACACATACAACACTCACCCCACTGACCCTCCCACTCCCACACAACCACTCTCCTACCAGGGACTCCACCAGACCAACTGGGCACAGACGTCAGTTCAACGTACATTTTTTATTTACATTTGGTTGAGTTAGCGTGTTTTCTCCTACGTACAGTGGGTTCTGAACTTGGGCAGTAGTCAGGGAATAGGGGTTAAAGCATGCACATTGGACAACATGCTGCCAATCGAGTGCCTATACGGCCTTGACCTTTCACAGATCAGTCTGTTGCCATGTATTCTGAATCCGGACTAATTAAGGGTGAATTTCCCTTTAGAAGTGCCCTGTTCAACTATTCCTATTCTCTCACTCTCTCAGTTGGAGCAGTATGGCATACATTGCCATCAAGAACATTCAATCCTGTGTAGCCAACAGCCTTGTGCTTACAGTCAGATTACAGGTTATACAGTAATTAAACCATTTATTTTAGATCAGGACATACATTTTCCTAATCAGGTATTCCTGAATGACAAAATTATTGGTTTCTTTTTGCTTCCTTGTTTGTCAAGGGAGCAAGAGTAAAAACATGATGTCAATGTCAAGATGTCTTGTCATGGCGATTTTGTCCTCCCTCTGACATCTCCTCTCCTTCCTCTCGCTCTGTATTGGGATTAACAGCATTAAAATGTCACTCTCTGCACTCAGATCAGAGTATCGATTATTTATCTCCATAGATAAAAAGATGGTGCTGCAGCACAGGAGAAGATAAATATACAATAGTGTGACCATCTGTAGAGCATCTTGCCTAGTTAAATAAAGATTAAAAATAAACTGTGACCTATACATCTGTTTGCTATTTAAATAGATTCTGTGCATATGCTGTGAAGAGATTTGGACCAATCAGGGTTGAAGGTAGATTACATTTCTTACTAGCACAAGACACCCAAGTGAGCGCACACATTTTTTTTATACTACAAAGATTACAAGGTAGCCTACTCTGCTGACACTGACAAACAGATCAGGGAAGACACAATGTGAAGTCCATCTAACCTAGAGGAGGATATTATTGTCCAAAAACAAACAAAAGTGGCAATGGCCCAATGATAAGTGAACAGGGAATATGCACACTCACCGGGGATATGGCCAGTGGTTTCCGCTGGTGCCAATAAGATAGGCTACTGTTCGCTCAATTAAGTTACACATTTTGATAACTAAAAGACAGATTGGAGTCTTTTCATTGTCATCTCTTTACAGCAATAGCCATTAACTTATTTTTTAAATATTGCGATATGCCTGGCTGGGTCTCTCTGCTTTTACAGACAGTCACAACTCAACAATCATATATTTGGTATTTGCAACACGCGCTGACCAAATTGCAGGCCCTTTTGACTGTAGGCTATGCGATTTAAAACAATACACAGCTTTTTTTAAAGAAGCTAATGACCGTCTGTGGCCAAATCATGCTTTCTGGTATAGTAGCCTATTTTGAATGATTTTATGTAGGTTATTTCTGTATAGACAGGAGTAAGCTAATTATGCTATATAATTTTTGCAATTTAATTAAATTTACTTAGGGAAATGCCTTTTAATGTGGCATAAACACAACCAGTCATGATGTTTTTTTCTGATTGTAAAACAATAATTTCCTTGCGCACATTCGTCCACTCACAAAATAATTTAATCATCCAAACCACAACAGTGCACTGTGCACCCGCAATTTGATGAATGGAAAGAGACATCTGTTACAAAACACTTACATGTATTGTAATGACATTCTGCGATTGTCTTTAGGCTTATACTTGTAGCCTGAATTGATGTATCTACTGTTGTCCACACGCGCCTCGATCTCGGCCACTCATTTCCGCCTTCACACAATATAAGTGTTCTCCTCAAACCACAAAGCAATTTGGAGCATATACCACCAGGTTTCCAACTGACATGTTGTCCACCCAATCAAAGGATCAGAGAATGAATCTAGTACTGAAAGCATAAGCTACAGCTAGCTAGCTCTGCAGTACATAAAATGTGATCAGTAGTTGACTCAAAGAGAGAGAAAGACAATAGTTTAACAGTTTTGAACAAAATAAGAGAGAGAGAGAGTTGTATTTTCTTTCCACTTTCACTAACTTAGCTAGCGAATGCAGCTAGCTACTTTAGCCTACTCAAACACCAGGCTCAAACAGAGAGGGATTTTTATTTTTAAATAATATTATTTGATTATTTGATATATTTTACATGTGATAAGGTCACACAGAGGGCCAGAGATAATTACAGACAAAGTTAACAGCATTCTGGTAGTTTACTGGTACACTTAGAACGTTTCCAGTAATATACCCTCCCTTTGCAACCCTACCGATTAAACATTTGTTTGTTTCCCCGTGCTCATCCTAACCTCTACTCCTTCTCTGTCTCTGTTCCAGAACTCTCTCTGAGACCAGACATGTCCAGCTGTCCCTCCCCCATGGCATGCCCAACCCACTTCTCTGGCTCGCCAGCGATGAAGATCTACATCGATCCCTTCACTTACGAGGACCCCAACGAAGCCGTCCGAGAATTCGCCAAAGAGATAGACGTGTCCTGTGTGAAGATTGAGGAGGTCATTGGTGCAGGTGAATGGGAAGACGGGAAACTTAACATCCAGTATCATGGGGTAGAATCTCTCTGCCTCTGCTGCAATGAAAGCTGTGAATCTATATTCTCTCTTCCACATCCTCTCTACCTGTATCTGGGTGCGGGATGAAGGAACCGTTAGAGACATCTGTCCTTACCTCAGATATTCTGTTTCTAAAAACCACTCTTCCCATCTCATTTGTTATGCTTTTAGAGAGAAAGATCCACTTAACAGACTTGCTCTCTTTACAGAGGACCGTTTTTGCCACTTTCTCAGTGAAAACTGCTAATTTGTAACCAGACTCCTCTCCATTCATCTATATTTCATGCTGATTTTATCTGCCGGGAGATTTTTTTTTAAACTTGATTTGATATATTCATGCATTCAGCAAAAGAACTGTCCTCGCACTGACTGGTGTCTGACATGTGGGGGCTTGTCTTATGACCCTGAAACTGGGCTCTATGTTACGGGGCACCACAGGGAGCCAGAGTGTAACACTCTCTTCATCTCTCTGTCTATCACATATACAGTGTTTTATCTTTATGGGGACTTTTGATTGTACATGTGCTATGTCTATTAGAATACTGGTAGTTTGCTTTGTAATAATGTAATTGATCAGATATAACGTTTAATTCCCTCCAGGCGAGTTTGGAGAGGTTTATAAGGGTCGCCTGAAGCCATCTGGGAAGAGGGAGCTCTACGTGGCCATTAAGACCCTGAAGGCGGGCTACGTGGAGAAGCAGAGGAGAGACTTCCTGTCTGAGGCCAGCATCATGGGCCAGTTTGACCACCCCAACATCATCAGATTGGAGGGCGTGGTCACCAAGAGTCGGCCAGTCATGATCATCACAGAGTTTATGGAGAATGGGGCCCTGGACTCCTTCCTGAGGGTGAGAGAGGGAGTGCTGCTTTGTTATTCTGGTTGTGCCTTATTCCCTTTATAGTGCACTACTTTTGACCCAGGCCGATAGGGGGCCTGGTCAAAAGCATATAGTGCACTTTATAGGGAATATGAGGCCATTTGGGACACATGCTCCCTTTTTACCTCCTCTGTTCAGCACACCAGACCTGACTACAGATTTCAGCTGTTGCATCAGACTGTACACTGGGTTGAGATATAGGGCCACAGTGTGGATTCATATATCAATCATATTGATCGATCAGCTAAAGATTTTATTGCTAATTTGACAGTCTCACACAAACAGTGAAGTATGATTATTGAGATTAGTTGTTAAAAGGATTATGACAATGGCGGTTTAAAGCTACTTGGTGGATAAACATATTTCAATATAGCAGAGAATTGAGATCTGATAAACAACCTTGGCATGAATGAGCAAAAATGTCTTATATTTATCAATAACGTAATATAATTAATGAGATTAACATAAATTAAATTGTTCCACCCAGAGCCCTTTGAGGCAGCGTAGTTAACAGACAGTGCCCTGATTCAAAGTGCCAGCCTGGCACAATTTAGTGCTTCTTCTTCCTCCTTGGAAACAGAAAACATGGAACCCAATCAATATGTGACCCAGTTGTCTAATTCCTCCAACCTGTTTCTCCTCCCTTTGATCATGGACTCGTTTGAAACGGGGCTTTGAACACTCCCTCACCAGGCCCCTCTTCCGAGCCACCGCACTTGACTCCTGTGCACATTGATTTCTGGGTTGTTTTTCTCCTGGCATGCCCATATTGCTGGCGCAGGGAGCCAACAGTTCAATGAGCGCCCTGCTTGGCCTGTTGGAGGTGCCCACTGAAGCCACAGCTTAGGGTCAGACCTGCCGTGCCTCACGGGAGTGGGTTATCCACTTGGTGGGGGCCGCTAACAAACAGCCAAGCTAGGATAAGGAGCGGAGACAGAGAGCGATCAAAGACATGGATCCAATGTGGGGCTTAGCAGAAACACACACACTCCTTACACAGGCCCCAAGTCAAGTGGAAGACTTATTACATCAATTAATGAACATTTGGTAACATTTGGAAAAGGGCATGTATGATGCTCTTCCTCAATACTCAATGACTAGAAATATTTGCACAGATTTTTTAAACCTAACGTTTGTACCTTTGCATTTCCAACACAATGAGGACATTTTAGCAAGATAATGGGAGTATCATTATCCCAAGTATCAGGCACATTATTATCATGTCACATTGTCATTACCTCCAATGTGACATAATTTCCTCTTTACCCCCTGTCCCTGCCCTGCAGCAAAATGACGGGCAGTTCACAGTGATCCAGCTGGTGGGGATGATGCGTGGCATCGCGGCGGGCATGAAGTACCTGGCAGAGATGAACTATGTCCACAGAGACCTGGCCGCCCGCAACATCCTAGTCAACAGCAACCTGGTGTGCAAGGTGTCCGACTTTGGTCTGTCCCGCTACCTACAGGACGACACGTCAGACCCCATCTATACCAGCTCCCTGGTGAGTACTCTGTCTGGCTGGCCTTCTCCTCCCCGTCTGTTTGGAAAATATTCTACATTTCTTCTTCTTATGGTCCAGTACACAGTGAGACATACATTTGTCAAAAGAGAGTTAGGTGATTCAATAGTTGACATGGCTATGGTGATGTCTTTGTGTCTGTGGTGATGATACTGCCAACAGTTAAGTTTGGTGGAGGAGGAATAATGGTCTGAGGTTGTTTTTCATTATTCAGGCTAGGCCCCTTAGTTCCAGTGAAGGGAAATCTTAACGCTACAGCATACAATGACATTCTAGACAATTCTGTGTTTCCAAGTTTGGGGAAGGCCCTTTCCTGTTTAAGCATGACAATGTCCCTGTGCGCAAAGTGAGGTCCATACAGAAATGGTTTGTTGAGATCGGTGTGTAAGAACTTGACTGGCCTGCACAGAGCCCTGACCTCAACCTCATCGAACAACAAGTCCCTGCAGCAATGTTCCAACATCTAGTGGAAAGCCTTCCCAGAAGTGTGGAGGCTGTTATTGCAGTAAAGGGGGAACCAACTCCATATTAATGCCCATGATTTTGGAATGAGATGTTTCACGAGCAGGTGTCCACATACTTTTGGTAATCTAGTGTATCTTATACTGTATCAAAATACTGTATATATAGTACATCTATACTTATTCAGCAAAATGCATGTTGATGAATTGTGATGATCCTTTTCACAATTCTTTGTTTAGAACTTAAAGACATGCTCCAGAACTTTGGCAACTACTAAGTATTTGTTAAACCTCCCACTTTGGGCTGGATGTGTCAATGTGTAGTTCATACATGAATAATCTTTGAGCAGAATTACTGTCTTACCTCAATTAACCACTAAATCCCTTGTTTGAAAGCAACAGTTTTTCTGGATGTTGTGCTGTGGCATTTTCCCTACATTTTCCCCCACGTGGGCCAGCCCCCTAGCAATTCCAGTTCTAACCAATGAGCTTCAGCCCCTCTCCATTTGAGTGACAGCTAGCAAGATGCACACACAGCAGAGATAGAGAGCAATGATGTGGTAAACATATCTGCACATACAGTACAACATTTCCGGGGACCACTTTTGGCTCATGAGCGCTACATTCAGAACTACTGGCTTAAAGGTATACAAAAGTACTGGATAATCTCTTTAAATTCAAGAGAAAAACCTAGTCCAATTCTTTGTATCTGTCTGTCTGTGTGCAGAGGCAGAACTTTATAATGAAATTCTCAGCCTCCACAACAGCTCTAATCAGAACATCTCAACCTTCTAAGAGCACACAGTAGATTTTTTCTCTTTCCCTTTAACAAAGTTGATAGAATTATCGCACAATGTAGAACTCAGACAAAGGCATTATGAGTGGAATAACAACCCATGTCTGAGATGGGTGCATGTCTGGCTTTGCAAAGACACCTTCTCTCACACAGTTAAAAATGATAGCAAATTATTGATTGCTGCTTGCAGGAGCATTGTAATAGACAAGCCTGCTAGTGTCATCTAAGATCTCTGCTAGGCTACACTGTCTTGCCTATAAATATGTATTATAGATCTAATCAGAGAGTAGTTTAATTTAATTTGTGTTTCATGATACACTATTGAGTCGTACTCTGTATTATACTGTAAATTCCCTGCTTTTAATTCCATCGCCTAGAAAACTCTAGTGTCTGTGGGTGTGTATAGTTTGGGTATGGGACTGTGTGGGTGATAATGGCAGAGAGGGAGTGTGTGTTGACCTTGTCATGGTTGGCCCAGAGGGCTGACCCTGTTGTTCTGGGTGGATGGCTGAGGGACGCTAGAGGGAGGCTGGAGGGTGATGGCCTTGCTCTGTTTGCCACTTGCTAATTAAGACTCTGTCTCAGCCACTCCTGGTCTGCCCCATCCCCTGCTCCACTGTCTCTGCTCAACTCTATTTGTCGCTGGCTGACTAGCGTAAGGTGAGGGCCACTCCACATTAAGATCCTGATGACGCGGTTGCCTGATTGACCCATATACCCTAGAATCTCCATCATCTGTCTAATGCTTTAACAATGACAAGAAATGGAGGGAGATAGTGGGATGAAGTATAACCAGCACAGTCCATTTGAATCAGCTCTCCTATGAGCTGTGTTTTGCTGGTAAAACTGTACTTAACAGTACCTAATTGCACCTAACTGTACATCATTAATAACTGTCAAATTTGAAAAAAACTATTGCAAATGTAAATGGTCCAGGTTTGAAGTAACTGTCTTAGAGTGATCGGAAACGTGGGAAAATCTTTATAATATGTTATTAATCATGGGTGTGGATACAAAATTATTGATACACAGTCAATATATCAATCAATAATACTGTATATCATTTTATACAAATAATACACATGAGAAATTAATGAGAATTGTATCATGACTCCAACTTTACCATTTCATAATATTAATTACCTGTTTATTTATTGTTCTTGAAATTTCGTTGCAGCTCTCCCATGTGCAGTATGCAACATCTGTATTTTGATTATTTGTTAGGATGAAACTGATATGCAAAGAAAGGAAAGTATAGAAATGTGACGTAGGAGCAAGAACAGTGTTGTCATGTGTTTACATGAGGTGTTTTGTTTGTTGTTGTTTGTTTAGTGTGATATGTTGTATGTGTTGTAAGGAAATTATTAATACAAAATTACAAAAAATATATAATTAATAACCTTTAGACGTACAAGTCGCATACCCGATCCACAGAGTTAGGTAAATCAAGCTTTTAGTTTCTTTGCACCTGGTGTATGTAACAATATTAAAAGTTCCCTACAACAGTGTTTCCTGACTCCAGTCCTCGAGGAACCCCAACAGCACACATTGTTGTTGTAGCCCAGACAAAAACACCTGATTCAACTCACTGAGGGCTTGATGATTAGTTGACAAGTTTAATCAGGTGTGCTTGTCTAGGGCTACAGTAAAAATGTGTGCTGTTGAGGGCACTGGAGGACTTGAGTTGGCAAACAGTGCACTACATCTGGATGTATTGGGGCCTCTCAGGCCGTTCAAAATGTTGATCAAGGACCTCTTTGCTGAGGAATGTAATTGTTTTTCTTGGTGTGTTTGGAATTTTGTATATTTGCATTATATTGTATTATGTAAATTGTGTGAGACCTTTGCCTCAATGGGACTCCCTGTTAAAATAAAATAAATGGAAGCGGGAGCTCCAATGCTTCAGTATCTCATCATATCCCAGCTCAGCATGAGAAATGCACATGGCTAACAGGCTAGCTGTTTCCAATAGAAGAGCTGAGCTGCTCCACTGCTGTTTGAAATGGGAAACAGTGCTCTCTGGGCTAGGGTTGCCCTTTTCACCTAACGAGCTCTGCCCTGTGCACCTCAGACTGCACTGCTGAATGACACTGTTGATTTCTTTGTTTGTTATTCAATGAAAAGCATGTTAGATTTTGCTGGTGAATCTCACTACAATACAATCTAATTGCTAAATGTTTGTATCACATATCAGACACACATTATAACAAACCTAATATGGTGGCTTTGGTCATGAGGGACTCTTGTTCACCCTTGAAGGGGAGATTTGGAGTGTGAGTGTGTGCAGTGACTTTTAGGCCTTCGTAAAAAAAAAAGATATATTTCACCTTTATTTAACCAGGTAGGCCAGTTGAGAACAAGTTCTCATTTACAACTGCGACCTGGCCAAGACAAAGCAAATCAGTGCGACAATAAACAACGCAGAGTTACACATGAGAATAAACAAACGTACAGTCAATAACACAATAGAGAATCTATATACAGAGTGCAAATGTAGTGCAAAATGCAGAAAGGTAGGACAATAAATAGGCCATAGTGGCGAAATAAATTACAAAATAGAATTAACACTGCAGTGACAGATGTGCAAATGATGATGTGCAAATAGAGATACTGGAGTGAAAAATTAGCGAAAATAATAAATATGGGGATGAGGTAGTAGAGTGGGCTATTTACAGAAGGGCTATATACAGGTGCAATGATGGATAAGCAGCTCTGACAGCTGATGCTTAAAGTTAGAGAGGGAGATAGGAACCTCTAGCTTCAAGGATTTTTGCAATTCATTCCAGTCATTGGCAGCAGAAAACTGGAAGGAATGGCGGCCAAAGGAGGTGTTGGCTTGGGGGTGGCCAGTGAAATATACTTGCTGGGGCGCATGCTACGGGTGGGTGTTGCTATAGTGACCAGCGAGTTGAGATAAGGCGGGGATTTACCTAGCAAAGACTTATAGATAACCTGGAACCAGTGGGTTTGGCGACGAATATGTAGTGAGGGCCATCCAACAAGAGCATACAGGTCGCAGTGGTGGGTAGTATATGGGGCTTTGGTAACAAAATAGATGGCACTGTGATAGATTACATCCAATTTGCTGAGTAGAGTGTTGGAGGCTATTTTGTAAATTACATCGCCGAAGTCAAGGATCGGTAGGATAGTCAGTTTTACAAGGGCAAGTTTGGCAGCATGAGTGAAGGAGGCTTTGTTGCGAAATAGGAAGCCGATACTAGATTTAATTTGGGATTGGAGATGGTTAATGTGAGTCTGGAAGTTGAGTTTACAGTCTAACCAGACGCCTAGGTATTTGTAGGTGTCCACGTATTCT
This sequence comes from Thymallus thymallus, assembly GCA_023634145.1. Classification (NCBI taxonomy): domain Eukaryota; kingdom Metazoa; phylum Chordata; class Actinopteri; order Salmoniformes; family Salmonidae; genus Thymallus; species Thymallus thymallus. The sequence continues at coordinate 22,548,261 of CM042392.1, read as the reverse complement.
AAGTCAGACCCGTCGAGAGTAGTGATGATAGTCCGGTGGGCGGGTGCGGGCAGCGTTCGATTCAAAAGCATCCATTTAGTTTTACTAGCATTTAAGAGCAGTTGGAGGCCACGGAAGGAGTGTTGTACGGCATTGAAGCTTGTTTGAAGGTTAGTTAATACTGTGTCCAAAGAGGGGCCAGATGTATACAGAATGGTGTTGTCTGCGTAGAGATGGATCAGAGAGTCACCAGCAGCAAGAGCGACATCGTTGATGTACATTGGGGCAAAAAAGTATTTAGTCAGCCACCAATTGTGCAAGTTCTCCCACTTAAAAAGATGAGAGAGGCCTGTAATTTTCATCATAGGTACACTTCAACTATGAGAGACAAAATGAGAAAACAAAATCCAGAAAATCACATTGTAGGATTTTTTATGAATTTATTTGCAAATTATGGTGGAAAATAAGTATTTGGTCACCTACAAACAAGTAAGATTTCTGGCTCTCACAGACCTGTAACTTCTTCTTTAAGAGGCTCCTCTGTCCTCCACTCGTTACTTGTATTAATGGCACCTGTTTGAACTTGTTATCAGTATAAAAGACACCTGTCCACAACCTCAAACAGTCACACTCCAAACTCCACTATGGCCAAGACCAAAGAGCTGTCAAAGGACACCAGAAACAAAATTGTAGACCTGCACCATGCTGGGAAGACTGAATCTGCAATAGGTAAGCAGCTTGGTGTGAAGAAATCAACTGTGGGAGCAATTATTAGGAAATGGAAGACATACAAGACCACTGATAATCTCCCTCGATCTGGGGCTCCACGCAAGATCTCACCCCGTGGGGTCAAAATGATCACAAGAACGGTGAGCAAAAATCCCAGAACCACACGGAGGGACCTAGTGAATGACCTGCAGAGAGCTGGGACCAAAGTAACAAAGGCTACCATCAGTAACACACTACGCCGCCAGGGACTCAAATCCTGCAGTGTCCCCCTGCTTAAGCCAGTACATGTCCAGGCCCGTCTGAAGTTTGCTAGAGAGCATTTGGATGATCCAGAAGAGGATTGGGAGAATGTCATATGGTCAGATGAAACCAAAATAGATTCTATTTTGGTAAAAACTCAACTCGTCGTGTTTGGAGGAGAAAGAATGCTGAGTTGCATCCAAAGAACACCATACCTACTGTGAAGCATGGGGGTGGAAACATCATGCTTTGGGGCTCTTTTTCTGCAAAGGGACCAGGACGACTGATCCGTGTAAAGGAAAGAATGAATGGGGCCATGTATCGTGAGATTTTGAGTGAAAACCTCCTTCCATCAGCAAGGGCATTGAAGATGAAACGTGGCTGGGTCTTTCAGCATGACAATGATCCCAAATACACCGCCCGGGCAACGAAGGAGTGGCTTCATCAGAAGCATTTCAAGGTCCTGGAGTGGCCTAGCCAGGCTCCAGATCTCAACCCCATAGAAAATCTTTGGAGGGAGTTGAAAGTCTGTGTTGCCCAGCGACAGCCCCGAAACATCACTGCTCTAGAGGAGATCTGCATGGAGGAATGGGCCAAAATACCAGCAACAGTGTGTGAAAACCTTGTGAAGACTTACAGAAAACGTTTGACCTCTGTCATTGCCAACAAAGGGTATATAACAAAGTATTGAGATAAACTTTTGTTATTGACCAAATACTTATTTTCCACCATAATTTGCAAATAAATTCATAAAAAATCCTACAATGTGATTTTCTGGATTTCTTTTTCTCATTTTGTCTCTCATAGTTGAAGTGTACCTATGATGAAAATTACAGGCCTCTCTCATCTTTTTAAGTGGGAGAACTTGCACAATTGGTGGCTGACTAAATACTTTTTTGCCCCATTGTATATAGAGAAAAGGGTTGGCCCAAGAAATGAACCCTGTAGCACCCCCATAGAGACTGCCAGAGGATTGGACAATAGGCCCTCCGATTTGACACACTGAACTCTGTCTGAGAAGTAGTTGGAGAACCAGACAAGGCAGTCACTTGAGAAACCAAAGCTGTTGAGTCTGCCAATAAGAATGCGGTGATTGACAGAGTCGAAAGCCTTGGCCAGGTCGATGAAGATGGCTGCACAGTACTGTCTTCTATCGATGGCGGTTATGATATCGTTTAGAACCTTGAGCGTAGCTGAGGTGCACCCATGACCAGCTCGGAAACCAGATTGCATAGAAGAGAAAGTACGGTGGGATTCAAAGTGGTCAGTGATCTGTTTATTAACTTGGCTTTCGAAGACTTTAGAAAGGCAGGGCAGGATGGATATACAGTGGGGAGAACAAGTATTTGATACACTGCTGATTTTTCAGGTTTTCCTACTTACAAAGCATGTAGAGGTCTGTAATTTTTATCATAGGTACACTTCAACTGTGAGAGACGGAATCTAAAACAAAAATCCAGAAAATCACATTGTATGATTTTTAAATAATTAATTTGCATTTTATTGCATGACATAAGTATTTGATCACCTACCAACCAGTAAGAATTCCGACTCTCACAGACCTGTTAGTTTTTCTTTAAGAAGCCCTCCTGTTCTCCACTCATTACCTGTATTATCTGCACCTGTTTGAACTCGTTACCTGTATAAAAGACACCTGTCCACACACTCAATCAAACAGACTCCAACCTCTCCACAATGGCCAAGACCAGAGAGCTGTGTAAGGACATCAGGGATAAAATTGTAGACCTGCATAAGGCTGGGATGGGCTACAGGACAATAGGCAAGCAGTTTGGTGAGAAGGCAACAACTGTTGGCGCAATTATTAGAAAATGGAAGAAGTTCAAGATGACGGTCAATCTCCCTCGGTCTGGGGCACCATGCAAGATCTCACCTCGTGGGGCATCAATGATCATGAGGAAGGTGAGGGATCAGCCCAGAACTACACGGCAGGACCTGGTAAATGACCTGAAGAGAGCTGGGACCACAGTCTCAAAGAAAACCATTAGTAACACACTACGCCGTCATGGATTAAAATCCTGCAGCGCACGCAAGGTCCCCCTGCTCATGCCAGCGCATGTCCAGGCCCATCTGAAGTTTGCCAATGACCATCTGGATGATCCAGAGGAGGAATGGGAGAAGGTCATGTGGTCTGATGAGACAAAAATAGAGCTTTTTGGTCTAAACTCCACTCGCCGTGTTTGGAGGAAGAAGGAGGAGTACAACACCAAGAACATCATCCCAACCGTGAAGCATGGAGGTGGAAACATCATTCTTTGGGGATGCTTTTCAGCAAAGGGGACAGGACGACTGCACTGTATTGAGGGGAGGATGGATGGGGCCATGTATCGCGAGATCTTGGCCAACAACCTCCTTCCCTCAGTAAGAGCATTGAAGATGGGTCGTGGCTGGGTCTTCCAGCATGACAATGACCCGAAACACACAGCCAGGGCAACTAAGGAGTGGCTCTGTAAGAAGCATCTCAAGGTCCTGGAGTGGCCTAGCCAGTCTCCAGACCTGAACCCAATAGAAAATCTTTGGAGGGAGCTGAAAGTCCGTATTGCCCAGCGGCAGCCCCGAAACCTGAAGGATCTGGAGAAGGTCTGTATGGAGGAGTGGGCCAAAATCCCTGCTGCAGTGTGTGTAAACCTGGTCAAGAACTACAGGAAACGTATGATCTCTGTAATTGCAAACAAAGGTTTCTGTACCAAATATTAAGTTCTGCTTTTCTGATGTATCAAATACTTATGTCATGCAATAAAATGCAAATTAATTACTTAAAAATTATACAATGTGATTTTCTGGATTTTTGTTTTAGATTCCGTCACTCACAGTTGAAGAGTACCTATGATAAAAATTACAGACTTCTACATGCTTTGTAAGTGGGAAAACCTGCAAAATCGGCAGTGTATCAAATACTTGTTCTCCCCACTGTAGGTCTATAACAGTTTGGGTCTAGAGTTTCTCCCCCTTTGAAGAGGGGGATGACCGCGGCAGCTTTCCAATCTCTAGGGATCTCAGACGATACGAAAGAGAGGTTGAACAGGCTAGTAATAGGGGTTGCAACAATATTGGTGGATAATTTTAGAAAGAGAGGGTCCAGATTGTCTAGCCCAGCAGATTTGTAGGGGTCCAGATTTAGCAGCTCTTTCAGAACATCAGCTGTCTGGATTTGGGTGAAGGAGAAGCGGGGGGGGGGGGGGGGGGCTTGGGCAGGTTGCTGCCGGGGGTACAGAGCTATTGGCCGGGAATTTATCAGTGGTGAAAGTGTTTCCTAGCCTCAATGCAGTGGGCAACTGGGAAGAGATGCTCTTATTCTCCATGGACTTCACAGTGTCCCAGAACTTTTTGGAATTAGTACTACAGGATGCAAATTTCTGTTTGAAAAAGCTGGCCTTTGCTTTTCTAACTGACTGTGTGTATTTGTTCCTGACTTCCCTGAAAAGTTATATCTATATCTGTTTTTAGTTCTAAGTTTTTTGAAAGGGGCATGCTTATTTAGGATGGTGAGGAAAGCACTTTTAAAGAACAACCAGGCATCCTCTACTGACGGGATGAGGTCAATATCCTTCCAGGATACCTGGGCCAGGTCGATTAGAAAGGCCTGCTCACAAAAGTGTTTTAGGGAGCGTTTGACAGTGATAAGGGGTGGTCGTTTGACCGTGGACCCATTACGAACGCAGGCAATGAGGCAGTGATCGCTGAGGTCCTGGTTGAAAACAGAGGAGGTGTATTTGGAGGGCAAGTAAATGAGGATGATATCTAAGATGGTACCCATGTTTACGGATTTAGGGTTGTACCTGGTAGGTTCCTTGAAAATTTGTGTAAGATTGAGGGCATCTATCTTAGATTGAAGGACAGCCGGGGTGTTAAGCATATCCCAGTTTAAGTCACCTAACAGTACAAACTCTGAAGATAGATGGGGGGCAATCAATTCACATATGGAGTCCAGGGCACAGCTGGAGGCTGAGTGGGGTCTGTAACAGGCGGCAACAATGAGAGACTTATAGCTCAAACTGTTTGGGCACAGACCTGGACAGTATGACAGAAATCTGCAGGTTATCTCTGCAGTAGATTGCAACTCTGCCTCTTTTGGCAGTTCTATCTTGACGGGAAATATTGTAGTTGGGGATGGAAATTTCAGAATTTTTGGTGGCCTTCCTGAGCCAGGATTCAGACACAGCTAGGACATCCGGGTTGGCGGAGTGTGCTAAAGCAGTGAATAAATCAAACTTAGGGAGGAGGCTTCTGATGTTAACATGCATGAAACCAAGGCTTTTACGGTTACAGAAGTCAACAAATGAGAGCGCCTGGGGAATAGGTGTAGTACTGGGGGCTACAGGGCCTGGGTTTACCTCTACATCACCAGAGGAACAGAGGAGGAGTAGGATAAGGGTACGGCTAAAGGCATTAAGAACTGGTCGTCTAGTGCGTTGGGTACAGAGAATAAAAGGAGCAGATTTCTGGGCGTGGTGGAATAAATTGAGGGCATAATGTACAAACAAGGGTATGGTAGGATGTGAGTTCAGTGGAGGTAAACCTAGGCATTGGGTAATGATGAGAGAGGAGCAATCTGAGAAATGTTGAGCAGGATTTGGGGTTCTACAGTGAAATAAAATAATAATAGCTAACCTAAACAGCAGCAGGCAAGGCATATTGAAATAAGAAAGAGGCATAATACAAACAGTTAATTAAGAGAGCTAAGACAACAACGGGTAATGGCGATGAATGGACAAAAAGGGTTGGATAGAGAAATTGTTGTGCTACACACAGGACCTGAGGCCTATCAGATAAACAGAATGAAGTACCATGTAACGGAACAGTCCAACAGGCATCATCTGTGTAGCCGAGTAATCATAAGATCCGATGAGCAGCAAAGAGGTGATCCAGGGACCAGTAAATGTCACACTCATCATGGGGAGCGAGAAAGTTGAGACAGAAGAATGTAGAGGCACAAAGCTTTTTAGAACAATATGTCAATGAGATACCTACTAATTTATGTCAAGTCCATTAAAGAGTCCAAAGATAAGTTAAATGAAAGCTAAGCTAAGCTCCTTGTACCTGATGCAGTATGTGACTTCAACGTCTGACATGAGATGGCAGGTAGCCTAGCGGTTGGGCAAGTAACCAAAATATCGCTGGTTTGAATCCCTGAGCCGACTAGATGAAAAATCTGTCGTTGTGCCCTTGAGCAAGACACTTAACCCTAAATAAGTCATAGAGCATGAGTTAAGCAGGAAGCATTGGGGTACTTTATGTTAGGGAGGTATACGAAATGTTTATACTATATCTACCCGTATCTCTCCACAAACTATTCTTCCGAGAATATCAGTATCATTTCTACTGCTCTCTAAATGCCCTTTGATGGTGGGTTTTCCTTTTTCCTGCTATGTAGATAAATGTACAGTGTGAAACCACTTGGCTTTAAAATGGGAAGAAAGTCACTGGAGACAGAGGGGAAGCGCCTGCTTTGCAGAAATGGCCCAATGATAAGGCCATATTGATTTGGGTTTAACTGTACTATAAAAACAAGAACGTGAGATGGGAAAATAATTTTTCATCACCCCTGTGCCATAATATTAGTCCAATTTATCCTTGAAGATTGGAAAAACTAAGTCATTCGGTTAGGCTTCACATTACTATTTTATGATTTGCTGTGGCAGATATATGAGCTTACGTTATATGTGTGTAAATGTATACTGTACTACATGAAGATTATGTGTGTGTGTGTGTGTGTTTGTGTGTGTGTGGGGGGGGGGGTAGAGAGGTTTGCCTGTTTGTCTGCTAGGGAGAGATAAAGGAGAGAGGTTGTTTCTGTATTGTTGTATGTACAGTCATGGCTAAAAGTTTTGAGAATGACACAAGTATAGGTCTCCACAAAGTTTGCTGCTTCAGTGTTCTTAGATCTTTATGTCAGTAGTTACTATGGTACACTGAAGTATAATTACAAGTATTCCATAAGTGTCAAAGGCTTTCATTCACAATGACATTCAATATTTGCAGTGGTGACCCTTCTTTTTCAAGACCTCTGGAATCCGCCCTGGCATGCTGTCAATTAACTTCTGGGCCACATCCTGACTGATGGCAGGCCATTCTTGCATAATCAATGCTTGGAGTTTGTCCGAAGTTGTGGGTTTTTGTTTGTCCACCCGCCTCTTGAGGATCGACCACAAGTTCTCAATGGGATTAAGGTCTAGGGAGTTTCCTGACCATGGACCCAAAATGTCAATGTTTTGTTCCCTGAGCCACTTAGTTATCACTTTTGCCTTATGGCAAGGTGCTCCGTCATGCTGGAAAAGGCATTGGTCGTCACCAAACTGTTCTTGGATGGTTGGGAGAAGTTGCTCTCGGAGGATGTGTTGGTACCATTCTTTATTCATGGCTGTGTTCTTAGGCAAAATTGTGAGTGAGCCCACTCCCTTGGCTGAGAAGGAACCCCACACATGAATGGTCTGAGGATGCTTTACTGCTGCCATTACACAGGACTGATGATAGCGCTCACCTTGTCTTCTCCGGACAAGGTGTTTTCCGGATGGCCCAAACAGTCGGAAAGGGGATTCATCAGTGAAAATGACTCTACCCCAGTCCTCAGCGGTCCAATCCCTGTACCTTTTGCAGAATATCAGTCTGTACTTGATGTTTTTCCTGGAGAGAAGTGGCTTCTTTGCTGCCCTTCTTGACACCAGGCCATCCTCCAAAAGTATTCGCCTCACTGTGCGTGCAGATGCACTCACACCTGCCTACTGCCATTCCTGAGCAAGCTCTGCACTGGTGTGCCCCGATCCCGTAGCTGAATCAACTTTAGGAGACGGTCCTGGCGCTTGCTGGACTTTCTTGGGCGCCCTGACGCCTTCTTCACAACAATTGAACCTCTCTCCTTGAAGTTCTTGATGATCAGATAAATGGTTGATTTAGGTGCAATCTTACCAGCAGCAATATCCTTGCCTGTGAAGGCCTTTTTGAGCAAAGCAATGATGACGGCACGTGTTTCCTTGCAGGTAACCATGGTTGACAGAGGAAGAACAATGATTTCAAGCACCACCCTCCTTTTAAAGCTTCCAGTCTGTTATTCTGACTCAATCAGCATGACAGAGTGATCTCCAGCCTTGTCCTCGTCAACACTCTCACCTGTGTTAACGAGACAATCACTGACATGATGGCAGGTGGTCCTTTTGTGGCAGGGCTGAAATGCAGTGGACATTTTTTGGGGGGATTAAGTTCATTTTTATGGCAAAGAGGGACTTTGCAATTAATTGCAATTCATCTGATCACTCATGACATTCTGGAGTATATGCAAATTGCCATCATCAACACTGAGGCAGCAAACTTTGTGGAGATCAATACTTGTGTCATTCTCAAAACTTTTGGCCACGACTGTAGGTAGCATACCCCTCAAAACGAAGACTCAAATACATCATCAATAATTACTGTAATTCATTTAACTAACAATCATGGAGTAACCAACACAAGGAGTGCATTACCAAAACACAGCACATTTTGCCTTTCTCCATTCCCTACACTATACATTAGTAATAGTAATTCGGCAGAGGGTTCTACATAGAACCCTAAATGGTTCTCCTATGGGGACAGCCGAATAACCCTTTTGGAACCTTTTTTTCTAAGAGTGTACTTTACACAGTGTACGGAGCTCTGGAGCTTTGTTCTACAGTATAGACCCTGCAGTAATACTGTCACCCAGTTCTAAGTTTTCATAATTTCATTGTTTCCCTGAGGGAATTCTCTCTTCTCACAGTTTTTAATGGGAGAGAGAATGTTGAATTTCAACAATTCGCTTTATTCAAAACCTCCCACATGGTTAATTATAGAGGATCTCAAACCAGCCAACCATTATAAGTTCAGCACAAAATGCTGGGATTTGTAGTACATTTACGTCATTTAGCAGACACTCTTATCCATTAAATGCACAAGAACTAAGAACTGGGAGACTGATTCGAGGCATGCTTCTGAACAATGGTTACTCATGTTGGCTGTTGCCATATTGAATACATTCCACATCAAAAATCGTGGTGATCGTGGTGATCCTAACTGATCGTGGTGATCCTAATCATGGTGATCCTAACTGACCAAAAGCAGGGAATTTTACCAGGATTAATTGTAAATGTATGGGATTATGAAAAACTGAGTTTAAATGTATGTGTATTTCAGTAAAGCTCTGTTCTTGATCATGAAGTGTATTTGCAAGAGGAAGCTCACATATATGATTCTCTCTCTCTCTCCCTCTCTCAGGGAGGGAAGATCCCGGTGAGGTGGACAGCCCCTGAAGCCATTGCCTACAGGAAATTCACCTCAGCCAGTGACGTGTGGAGCTATGGCATCGTCATGTGGGAGATGATGTCATTCGGCGAGCGGCCGTACTGGGACATGAGCAACCAGGACGTGAGTATTATACAACTTACTGCCCTTGCTATATCACAGATATGTGACTGTATTAAAAACTGAGAATAGTATGATCAGCGATGGCCAGTATTTCTCTCTATTTGAAATATGTATTACTTCTGAGTATATTGTCATTTGTATTACACTGGGCTGAATTAAACTCCAATGTATGTTGTAACAAGATACTTTTCAAAATGCAATTTTGTTTATAACTGTTCACCGTTTTGTATTCCCCTTTCTCCTTGCATGGTGTGATGACAAGTGTCTCCTTAATTAACTAAATATACTGTACATGTACAGTGCATTCAGAAAGTATTCAGATCCCTTCCCTTTTTCCACATTTTGTTATGTTACAGCCTTTTTCTAAAATTGATTACATAATTTTTTTGCATCATCAATCGACACATAATACCCCATAATGACAAAGCACATTTTTGGGGGGAACTTTTTGCAAATGTATTAAAAATAAAAAAACATACCTTATTTACGTAAGTATTCAGACCCTTTGCTATGAGATTTGAAATTGAGCTCAGGTGCATCCTGTTTCCATTGATCATCCTTGAGTTGTTTCTACTACTTGATTGGAGTCGGCCTGTGGTAAATTCAATTGATTGGACATGATTTGGAAGACACACAACTGTCTATATAAGCTCCCACAGTTGACAGTGCATGTCAGAGCAAAAATCAAGCCATGAGGTCGAAGGAATTGTCCGTAGAGCTCTGAGACGGGATTGTGTCGTGGCACAGATCTGGGGAAGGTTTCCAAAACATGTTTTCAGCATTGAATGTCCCCAAGAACACAGTGGCCTCCATCATTCTTAAATGGAAAAAGTTTTCAACCACCAAGACTTTTCCTAGAGCTGGCCACCCGGCCAAACTGAGAAATTCGGGGGAGAAGGGCCTTGGTCAGGGAGGTTACCAAGAACCCGATGGTCACTCTGACAGAGCTCCAGAGCTCTTTGTGGAGATGGGAGAAACTTCCAGAAGGACAACTATCTCTTCAGCACTCCACCAATCAGGCCTTTATGGTAGAGCGGACAAAAGGAAGCCACTTCTCAGTAAAAGGCACATGGCAGCCCTCTTGGAGTTTGCCAAAAGGCACCTAAAGGACTCTCAGACCATGAAAAACAAGATTCTCTGGTCTGATGAAACCAAGATTGAACTCTTTGGCCTGAATGCCAAGCGTCACGTCTGGAGGAAACCTGGCACCATCCCTACGGTGAAGCATGAGTGTGGCAGCATCATGCTGTGGGGATGTTTTTCAACGGCAAGGACTGGGAGACTAGTCAGGATCGAGGGAAAGATGAACGCAGCAAAGTACAGAGAGATCCTTGATGAAAATCTGTTCCAGAGTGCTCAGGACCTCTGACTGGGGCAAAGGTTCACTTTCCCACAGGACAACGACCCTAAGCACACAGCCAAGACAACGCAGGAGTGGCTTCGAGACAAGTCTCTGAAGGTCCTTGAGTGGCCCAGCCAGAGCCCAGAGGCCAGGTTCATTTTCACATATAAATTTACATTTTGATCAACTGCGGAGCAAACTTTCCAAACTGTGGGACGCTCCCCCCATGAGGGGTCGTGGGGGGGGGGGGGTGCGTGGGTCTGGCTTTCAACTTACTCTTGAAAGATTTAATAGTAGAATGCGCAAGGTGCAATTTCGAAATTGGGTAGTGCATCATCAGTTTTCCTCTTGTTATCTCAGTCATTGCATACCTTAGAGACCTATTTATATCTTGTGATAAATGTCCAAATCAGCCCATGTCAGCTTTTAGCTAGGTTTTTTAGCCCATAAATTTTAGACATGGCAAAATGTATAGAATTGCAAGAAAGTTTGCTATAAAACCACAAAATGTTCTCTGCAACCTTTAATCTTCTGTTCTATATCCATGGAATAAGTCCATTGCACCACCAGGATTGTCACGAACGTGGTGAGTGGCAGACCAAGACGCAGCGCTAAAGTAGTGCAACATGATTATTTATTAAATCAACTGCACAAAATAACAAACAAGAATAAACACGAACGTAACAAACGGTAGGCTATACAGCACTAAACCAATGATCCACAACAGACAGGTGAAATATGGATTCCCTATGACCAGAGCCTGACAGTAACCCCCCACCCAGGCGCGGACTACCGACAGCAAGATAATAAAATAAACACAGAATGGCGTCGGTGGCAGTTCTGGCCCAGGCGCAGTGGACAGCTCCGTCAGTGGAGCTGGACTGACGACCGGTCCCGGGCTGGGCACCGGTGTGGTGAATGGCTCCGGCCATGGAGCGGGTCAGACGACCAGGCACGGACTGGGCACCGGTGGAGCGGACTGCTCCGGCACTGGAGCAGGGCTGACAACCGGTCCCGGACTGGGCACCGGTGTGGTGAACGGCTCCGGCCATGGAGCGGGTCTGACGACCGGTCCCGGACTGGGCACCGGTGTGGAGAATGGCTCCGGCCATGGAGCGGGGGAGACGACAGGTCCCGGACTGGGCACCGGTGGAGCGGACTGCTCCAGCACTGGAGGCCCTGGGCTGGGCGCACGCACTGGAGGCCTGGATCCGGCACAGGTTCCACCGGACTGGTGACACGCACTTCAGGGCGAGTGCGGGGAGCCGGCACAGGTCGTACCGGGCTGGGGAGGCGCACAGGGCGTGGATGGGGCGTGGATCCGGCACTGGACGTACTGGACGGGACACACACCCTGGAGACCTGATGCAGAAGGCTGGCACAGGACGGACTGGGCTGGAGCTGCGCACTGAAGGTCTGGTGCGGGAAGCGGACACAGGACGTACCGGATTTAAGATGGGGGCTGGAGATCCGGCGCGGGAGGCTGGTACTCTACGACCCAGACTGGGGATGCACACTTCGGGCACCATAACCTCCAGCTGCGCCTTGTCATCTTTGTCCTCCTCCCAATGCTGCCTGCATTGCTCCATTATACCCAAAAACATCTCCCTCATGTACTCCTCCTCTTCCGCTGATATCGACCCTCCGTAGAACTCTAGCTTCTCTCTGCCCCACATGGAGAGTGGTACTGGTGCTTCACTGTCGATGCCAGACCACCACCATACTTTCTTGTCGCTGCCGGGATTTTCATGGGCTTTTCGTCGTCGTGGGCCCCGTCTACGTTGCTGCTCCTTGTGGGAAGGTTGTATGCAAAATAAGCAGAGGAAAACCACGCTCTCACCAAGTTCTAAGAAACATATGGTTCTCAGAACGTTATGTGCTAGCTGGGACTGGTCTCCTCAAATCTTCATAGTCAATATTTGTCACGTTGTGGGTGTAGGAATGACCAAGGCGAAGCGCAGGGATCGTAGTTCGACATCGTTTATTTTATACTATGTAATATGTCACACTACTATGTATAATAACAAAACGAAAATGACGAACTAAAAGACACAAAACAAACACGAATAGACTAACGTCACGCTCACACAACACACCAATGAACGGACGTAAAGAAAACACACTTACTTCAAACGTGACTGCGACATACATCGATAACAACCCACCCCAAGTGAAGGACAGACTCAACATATATTGGATCCCTAATTAGAGACAACGGGTAGCAGCTGCCTCTAATTAGAGATCCACCCAAAACCCACAAAGAAACAGAAAAGAACGACACTGTCAGACTCTGACCATAGCTACATAGAGAAGCCTATTGCTATTACACTGCAGAATGTTGTGGATCTGCTCTCTGCCAAGCTCTCTGTAGTTGTGTGCAGTTGTTATTCAGACCCTGTGTAGTGGCACTGCTGTGTCCACCAGCACAGTGCTCTGTAAGTCCTTGGAGTAACCCACCTAGAGATGTCGGACAATTTTAGGTAAAGAAGATTATTGTTGACAGCACGGCTCCCGATTTACAATAGCCCTGCCTCAGCCACTAATGAGATCTCCTATAGTGAATCCCTAGACAGCAACTCTCTCACCTGCCACTCTCCTGCAATCAAGGTTGAATAGTCAGGGGGCGGGGGAAGATTTCTTAACAGAGACCAGCTCTGGGTATATAGCTGCAGTTCATTAAATTCTTACTCTCTCCTTTTTTCCCCTATTTTACAAGCAATCAGGCTCCAGCCCCCGCAAAGAAGCTGGCTGCTGCCGGTCACTATGGCAAAGCTTTCTGTTCTTTTATGGTGTGGTGATTGACGGCTGTCTGGAGAGACCACCCTCTCTCTGATAAAGGGGGTATAAGGGAATGGGCATATATCAAAATCCCTTCAGCTGCGGTATCCATTGTTCTGCCTGAAGTTCAGCTGCTACACAGAGACCAGGGGAAATCTTCTAAGGATCGTATGGATAGAGAAAATAGATTAATCAAATGCAATGTTACTGTAACTTTTGATTGACAGATTTGGAGGTAGAGTGAAAATACCAGGGTCACTAAGAGTGCACATTGCTGTTAAATTAAACAAAGATGTATACATTGTATTTGGTGTATTTTTCCTCTCTTCTAGCCAGAAGCTAGGTTTTATACAGGGCCAAGCTGTAGAGAAGCTTAAGTTGGATTTGATGATATCATTCGAACTGTGCCAATGAAATCCTATTAAAGCTGGCATCCACTGCTCTGTTCCAGTGTTCTGAAACCTCCAACCTGGAAGCAGTTCAGTTGCAGGTGTCTGGAAGCATACAGCGCATCAAAGACCTTTGTCAATTGGTTATGAACTCTTCTATGATCCATGGAACGTTATAACAAACATTTCAAAACCAATATGAGCATTTTCAATACTGGATTAGTTTTTCTTATTTCATGTTTTGCTGTTAGTGTATCCTTTTGGTCCTCAGTCTCCCATTGGGTTTACTATGTCCCTTTCTGTTTCCTTCCTTTCCTCTCTGGTAATATGTGCCATCTCTTTATCCTCTCCTCCTCGTCCAGGTGATCAATGCCATAGAGCAGGACTACCGGCTGCCCCCTCCCATGGACTGTCCCACAGCACTACACCAGCTGATGCTGGACTGCTGGCAGAAAGACAGAAACGCCCGGCCCAAATTCACTGACATCGTCAACACGCTGGACAAGATGATCCGCAACCCTACAAGCCTCAAAGCTGTGGCCACCATCACTGCAGTGTACGTCTGCGAGAACTGCCTGGACTCGTAACAGTACTCATAGTGCACATTACGAGCACGTAGACTACTGTATGTTACTGATCAACTTTTCCCAAGGTTTCTCAGTTTTATGTACCCCCTCTCCTGTTCACCCCTCTTCCACATCACTTCACTTTCATCCCTCTCTTCTCTTCTCTTTTTCTCAACAGGCCTTCTCAGCCTCTGCTAGACCGCTCCATTCCAGACTTCACCACCTTCACCTCTGTGGAGGACTGGCTAGGTGCCATCAAGATGGGGCAGTACAGAGACACTTTCCTGGGCTCTGGCTTCACCTCCCTACTCCTGGTGGCTCAGATCAGCTCAGAGTAAGTCCTGAGGGCCAATGTCATATCTTACCCACCTAATTCTTCCATCTTATCAGAAGTCTCAGGAGATACCAAACCTCGAAACCCTCCTATCACTATTCACTGTAGCAATACAACATTTGGTCACCCCTTGAAGAGGCAAATGGTTCCCAAAATTACTCTGGAGGAATGTTACACCAGCAGTCGTGGAATACACACACACACGTCTGCACACACATGCGCACGCACGCACGCACGCAACAAACACATTTGTCACAGATTACAGAAGGTCTCAGAAGTATTATCCCCTTATAATTAGATTTGCACTCTTCTAGATGTAGCGTAATGGGGCAGGCTGGAATACATTTTCAATCACGTTCACTGAGACAGCCAGGCAGGCCATTGCAGTCACACATCCACCTTCAAAAAGCTGTCTCAGATGTCAGAATAATGGGAATCATGCTTCTGGCTCAGACAGGAATAATCCCTCAGTAAACGTCCATAGGAGATCAGGGCTGTCATACATCAAATCCACCAGGCATTCAGAGCTCTGGATAGATCTACATCGGCAAGGTCTCTCCGTCTTACTAATCACTTTGATTTGATAGAGCGGCACGAATAAAAAGTTTTTTTTTTTTTAGAAGGACAAAGGATTGCCTTTCCTTTTGTTGTTCAAACTGATCAAATAGATGTCCCTTTGATGGCTACTGTACAAGTCAGCAACAATTCCCAGCAGTCCTCAACTAATTATCTCCATTCTGGGCTTACCTTTGTAAATAGAAAAGTATATTACCATATGAATGGGAACAGTAAGCAGATATTGTGCTTATCTGTAGCAGGGAGTGTGTCTGGCACATTGTATACTGCGCTGGAAACAGGCCCGGTATGTTTCTCTCTGCTCTGCCTCAATCAGAAAAGATTATACCATTATCTTTGTGCATGGTGTGATAATGTTTGTGTATGTATTTGTACACGCACAATATCCATAGCCCAATTATTCCATTCAAGAGCAAACACACAGGCATGAGGTACTGTACTATGAACACCTCCATCCCTAAGCCTTGTTGTTGACACTGTTCATTGACTCGGTACCAGTACCCCTGTATACAGCCTCATTATTTGTTATTTTATTGTGTTACTTTTTTTTAACTTTAGTTTATTTAGTACATTTTATTTTTTTTGGAACTCTATTTTCTTAAAATGTCATTGCTGCTTAAGGGCTTGTAAGTAAGCATTTCACGGTAAGGTCTACACCTGTTGTATTCGGTGTATGTGACAGATAACATTTGATTTGATTTGTTCCTCTTGTTTGTCAGAGACCTGATGAGGATAGGAGTGACCCTGGCCGGCCATCAGAAGAAGATCCTGAGCAGTGTCCAGTCTATGAGGGACCAGATGGCCCAGTCCCCCACCTCTATGGCCTGACCATAGGCGGTGCCACCACCACCACCCAGAACCTAAAGAATACACCAGGGTGGAGACACTAACCTTGATTTAAAGAACGACCATGTGGCACATACATAACAACATGCACACCCCCAACACACACTCTCTCAAGACCTAGGAAAATACATCTCTAGTTTACTGAAGATACAAAGGGATAGAAGATAAGAATCTGCCTCAGAACAACTTCAATGGTTAAATTACGTCAGACTATAAAGTTGGCTTATTTTTTGCGGAAGAGCAAGGGTGTTTGTTTGCTTGCTGTGACAGATGGTCATGAAATGCTAAAAAGAAAAGATTTTTTTAAACGGTGCTAATTTATGAGGATCAATGGGTTGACTTGGCCAAAGGACAGCATCAAACGAAGTCACCCAGATTGGAAAACGAAACAAAAAAGTATATAATAAATAACATAAAATAGATGAATGACTTCTTATTTAAATGAATCTTCATATTGAAGATGATTTGTAAATACTATATGGATATTATTTTTCTGCTTGCATTTTTGGCAACAACACAACTACATGTATGAAGTTTCACCTGAATAGTTTAGGATTCTTATAGTCATGAAGGGTTATTTTCTATGGAGGCACTTGGAGGAAGTTCTTCTCAGTAGGAGGCAGATCACTAGGGTAAAGACCGACATGACTGATTCTGTGAAAGGATACACTGTTTAAATATACATATAAGATATCTCTTTGTAATGTTTTAGACTTTCAGAGACCACATTGACATTGAACCCATAGACCTGCAAGAGTCAGTAAGCATCTAGTGTTGTGCATTGAAGACCCAGGGTAAATAAATAACTGTTACAGGTACAGTTATATATGACATTTTCAAGTTGTATTGACAGTCTCAAGTGTTTTGTGCTTTCACCACACTACTAGCCTAGAACTTTATTTACAATTTCCGACTGCTTTTCAAACATGACAACAGAACAGCTTTCCCAGCTTGAGGTGCTGTGTCAACCATGCTGTGTTGATTCTGGGCCACTCGAGGCAATTTAATCTTAAACTTTGATCGGTTCTGGACCGGTTCCAACCTACATTTTTTTGTACAGAGTACTCTATGAACAGCGCAAAATCAATTGCTGTGCACTCCGTGAACACTCTGGTTGTCCCGCTTCACATGCCTCTCTCCACTCTCATCTGAGATGTGAAATCTGACTCTTCATTTGCATAGGGAGTGGCACCTAACATTTTCTGGCCTATCCAGACAAAGGCTTGATTTCTTCTGTCTGTGAATCTCGCAGCTCCTCTCGCAGCGCCATAACAATACAGCTCATCTCGCTGTAATGTTCTCAAATGGATTTAGAGCTTTCAACATGACAAAATGCACAATAGTTTTGTAGAATTTAAACAAGAACACTTTCTCTTGGTCACAGAGGTACAAAATCACTTTGTGCTTAAATGGGCAATCTGTAGTTGCTTCATCCACAGGTTTTTCTTTATTTTTACTATTTTCTACATTGTAGAATAATAGTGAAGACATCAAAACTATGAAATAACACATATGGAATCATGTAGTAACCAAAAAAACGTTAAACAAATCAAAATATATTTTATATTTGAGATTCTTCAAAGTAGCCACCTTTTGCCTTGGTGACACCTTTGCACACTCTTGGCATTCTCTCAACCAGCTTCATGAGGTAGTCACCTGGAATGCATATCAATTAACAGGTGTGCCATGTTAAAAGTTAATTTGTGGAATTTCTTTCCTTCTTAATGCGTTTGAGCATCAAGGTAGGGGTGGTATACAGAAGATAGCCCTATTTGGTAAAATACCAAGTCCATATTATGCCAAGAACAGCTCAAATAAGCAAAGAGAAACGACAGTCCATCATTACTTGAAGACATAAAGGTCAGTCAATCCGGAAAATCTCAAGAACTTTGTTCTTTAAGTGCAGTCGCAAAAACGATCAATTGCTATGATGAAAATGGCTCTCATGAGGACTGCCACAGGAAAAGAAGACCCAGAGTTACCTCTGCTGCAGAGGATAAGTTCATTACAGTTACCAGCCTCAGAAATTGCAGCCCAAATAAATGCTTCACAGGGTTCAAGTAACAGATACATCTCAACATCAAATGTTCAGAGGAAACAAAGGAGTGCTGCATCAGATGACCTGGCCTCTACAATCCCCTGACCTCCACCCAATTGAGATGGTTTGGGATGAATTGGACCGCAGAGTGAAGGAAAAGCAGCCAGTGCTCAGCATATGTGGGAACTCCTTCAAGACTGTTGGAAAAGCATTCCATGTAAAGCTGGTTGAGAGAATGCCAAGAGTGTGCAAAGGTGTCACCAAGGCAAAGGGTGGCTACTTTGAAGAATCTAAAATATAAAATATATCTGTTTAACACTTTTTTGGTTACTAAATGATTCCATGTGCTATTTCATAGCATTGATGTCTTCACTATTTTTCTACAATGTAGAAAACAGTAAAGATAAGGAAAACCCTTGAATGAGTAGATGTGTCCAAACTTTTGACTGGTACTGTATATGTACACATTGATTATTGAAGAATATAAATTATGAATGCCTCATGAGCTTAGTTCCACTTCTGTACCCCATAAAAACCAAAAATATAAGCTTGTTTAACTCCATTGTTTGTAAACAAAGTAAATTTAAACAAACACTATAGCCTCAAAAACATAATTAAACGACAATTTTGATATCATGGATGGTCAGTACTTGCATCCATAGCGCTGTCTAATATGAATTTGAGAGTGATTACATTTCTCCAGCCCCCTCCCTCAGCTTTTTGCCGAAACGGGCAGGTAGTACACTTTTGTATTGTTTCAACTGCTGATTGCTGCTTTATATCTGAAGTTGTAATGAGTCAGCAGGCATTTGAATGGCGTATGTGCGTCGCTCAGAGGATGCTGGGCGAAAAAGCCCTGTCGTCAGTTAAATGAAATGGTACCTATATTATTTCACAGTTATAAGAAAGATTAAATATTATAGTAAGTCATTGATAATTTGATTGTTACTATATTTAGAAATCATTAAAATAATTTCAAGCCCTATTCCGCTATTAATTTTGTTGAATATGATAAAAATCATATATGATTTTTGTATAATTTTTGTACTGTGTACTTGAGCTTGTGTCCTCAAAAGTGACTACATCTCAGCAATTTATAACTATTTTATCAGAAAGGTGACATTTGAATTTTTCTGACAGTATAAGCATTACTAGGTATTGTTTATGGCCCTTATGATATATAGTTACTTTTGGGTATGTCTATATAGGCTGAAATTTACATTTTGACATTACATTTAGCAGGTTTTAAAGAATGTCTGAAAAGCATGTTGTAAGTCAATGAAAGGTTGTTATTATGACAGAGAGAGTTGGCAGATGAGTAACAGGGATGGACTTTGTAAAGCTACCTTTTAATTAACACAGGTAACTTCCTCCCACACCAAGCAAGTACCAGGAATGAGGTTCAAAATGTCTGGGGGAATACTGACCGTTTCAGACACGTCATTTCATATCAGATTCTGTCATTTCATTGCCATTGCCTTGTACTTCCTCTCCTTTTTAAATTAATTTGATATCTGCAATTAATAGACTGTTTTCAATCAGCTCATAATGGTGTGTGGTGATGACGGGGGACTTTTGAAACAGTGCAGGTTAATAGCTTGAAGTGGGTAGCTGTGTTCGCACAGGGACACAGAAGCTTTAACTGAAGCATCAAATTCATTACCCAGCTCAAATATGACGGATTACAGGGTAACAAGTGGGAGCCTTCGAACATAATACCTTTTAAAATGTATCTACTGTTCATGTGTGTGCATATTTGCTCAGCAGGTCTTAGACAGCATGTGAAGCTATGCACAGAGTAAGTGCCATCTCTATTACAAATCATTGTCTCTCTCATTACTATCACAGTAGGAGTTGTCTTCAGTAGTGTCCTGGTAGCACTTCACAGTTACTGACCAGAGCAGACTGAGCAGTTATTATTGACCAGAGCAGACTGTGTTGTATGTCAGGGTCCATCAGGTTAAGTGTTACAAAAACACTATCACAGAATACAGAGAGTACTGTATCACCTGCACTCAAACAGAGAACCATCTGACTTTGTTTGAAGAAACATTTTTGGATTTTTAAATCTTTCTAAATTAGACTGTTCATTCTGTGAGGACACATACCATGTTGCTGTCCCTATTAAAGTTTTTCTTTTCATATTAGAAATTTGGTAGCTGTCGGACTTCAGTGTTCAGCTTCACTCCACTGACTCGGGTAATAGACTGGTGGAATTGGAAAAAGTCTTGTTATTTTGCTCTCTTACCAAGAGAAGATGAAAGCTGGGAGAAGTTGGGGAACTCGTACACCATGTGAAAACAGTCTGACATTGTGAGGTCTCTTATCTGTGTTCTGCATTCAAAGTGCCTTTCTGTAATTCAGCCTCGTTAAAAGTCAAGGTCCAACAGCAAATGCAGACACTCCCAGACTCATTGATGCAAACTTGGAGATTCTGTGGACTCATTCCTTATTTAACTGGACTTATGCGTTCTGGTCATGAAGCTGAAGTTCTAGACTGTTTAATTGTCACATTGACTTCACCTCCCCTTGTAATTGTGCCACTTTGTGATCCATCAGCACATATGAAACTTGCTAGCCCAAACCCTAACTCTGGCTTTCACTCCCTTGCTGTCCTATACTGCTACCACTTCAACTAACTTGTCTCCCAGGATATTGCAGTCTTTGGTACTTTGTACTGTCTTGTGAGAATGTTTTTCTCTGATTTATTTTTTCTGTTTTCAAAATCGCATGGTGTGGATCTACATTTTGAGGAATGTTGGATTTCCAGCTTGCCAAATAAAGTAGATAGCTTGGATCAATATCAGCTTTTCAGAGTATACCATTGTGAATTGGCCCCTTTACACTTTCAAGGACATGGCTCTTTTCTCCCGCCATGTCTCTGGACTGAGACTGACCAGCCACAGCATCGCAGCATGACAACAGACACACGGATCTAACCCACTGTAAATAATATTTGACACAACCAGGAAGGATATTTTTCATTTGTGTGTGTGTGTGTCATTGTACAGTTACAAATGTGTTTATTGTGATGAGTATGTCAGTTTGTAGTTGTAACTTTCTGAGAATGAATATTGTATTAAAATGCACTCAATAAAGACATCAATCAAACTGGTCCATGGATTCTTTAAAATATCGTCTACAGTCTGCTTGAGATAATACATTGTGGAGAACAAATAAAAAGAGGGAATGCAGTTGAAAATTCAAGCCTGTGTAACATGCACTTAAAAAACATTAAGTTCAGAAGTTATAATACAACTTCTGACTTTTATGTTTCAATAAACCCCTCAGTGAAGTATAGATGATGCTGACACCCTCAGCATAAAGTGTGTGGGAGAGATAGAGTTCCTGAAATGGCTTTACACTTCAATATCCAACATATGGTAATAAACCACATTATTTGAAGTTTCATATCACACATTTGTGGATTGAGAGGGGTGGGATGAGAGGGATGGAATGAGAGTGCAAGGACCCAAAGAGGTAATCTCAGGATTTTAAATGTTGCATATTTTCTGTCTCTTATGGGACTGAATGTTTCTGTGTCTTCAACAACAGCAGAAAGACACAGGAAGCAAACAACATTTTACCAACTGTCAAATTGTATCCATTGTTCCAGTATTAGGTTGTAGCTAGAATATTCTTCTGAACTAAAACCTTTGGGAACATACAAAACAAAAGACATCAGGCTGGCATGATCTCACCTCTTTGAACCCACTCCAATTAACATTTTACTGTAGTGAGCTAAATCATGAGGGTTGGGGGCTACTACAAAGCTTTATGGAATTGTTTTAAGAAGGTCATAACAAGGATAATTTTGCTATTTGATTTGGATTTTTAAGACCCCTTGAAGTATAGAAAAAAATATATAATCTTATTATTTTATGAACATTTTTTGGGGGCCCATACAAAAGCATTGAATAACAGATTCACTACATGGAACAGATAGTCCCTCCAAAAAATCTAAAGGAAGTTTGTTCTGAAGTGTCTATCCTATATCTGAGACATATAAGAAATATCAGTTAACATTTATTTTATTTTATTATTTTACATGTATTTAACCCCTTATTTTGTTCACTAAACAGTCTCAATATATACTTCCATTACATGTTTTGACTGGTACCAGGGGACGTTCCGACGAGTCTTGTGAGGCCTGGGGGCATCTTAGAGCAAAACAAATGACATGTAAGAGTGTATTAGTGTGTAGCCCAAACAGACAGAAGTTGGCAGATCATCTGTACTGAATTAAGACGAGTCCCAGGAGCAAAACAACTGACATGTACGTGTTCGTGAGAGTCTCATCTTTCCATAGAGGGATCAAAGTTTGTAGGCCAAACCGTTCGTACGCTACAGACGATTTTGTGAGAAGACCGATTTTCGGGATGTCTCATGATCTGACAAACACAGCTCTAGCTCTGTCACCTTTCACCACAGATGCAGAAGTGTTACATAGGCAGATATGATGGATTGAGACGCAAAAAGAGATATCTCTAGCTTCAACTGATGGAATTTTATGGGTATTTTTGTATTATGCTCATTTCCGCAAGGGTGTGGACATAGACCGTAGGGGGTTTTAATGATAGTCCACGTAATATTTCAAATTTGCAGGATTATTTTCCTGCCATAAAAAACTGGCTCAAATTAAGAGCATACACCTCTAATCCCATTAAAGAACCAACTTGATCTCCTGTGTTTGTAGTGACCTGCCTGTATAAAGGACAGCATGCTTGGATATCTTCACTAATCAGCAACAGTAACATGCCACCCTGCATACCACTGCTGGCTTGCCTCTGAAGTTGTCCTGTCCCTGTATGGGAGACCAGATGCTGCTGGAAGCAGTGTTGGAGGGCAAGTAGGGGATATTCTTCCCTCTGGTCTTAAACTCAAATCCCAATACCCCAGGGCAGTGATGAGGACATCACACTGTGTAGGGTGCTGTCTTTCGGATGGGACATTAAACAGGTGTCCTGACTCAATATGGTCACTAAATATACCATGGCACTTACTGTCAGAGTAAGTATGGGTGTTAACCCTGGTGTCCTGACAAAATTCCCAACCTGACCCCATTTCCATCATAGCTACCTAATTGGCATATACCACTCCTTGGCTGATGTGTGGTGAGTGTCCTGGTGCAAAATGGTTGCTGTGCATCATCTAAGTGGGTGCTACATACTGGTGGTGAATGAGGTGAGCTTACTATGTAAAGTGGTTTGGGTGTCTAGAAAAGTGCTATATAAGTCCATTCAACCTGGTTATGCAGTGCCTTTGTAAAGTATTCAGACCCCTTGACTTTTTCCACATTTTGTTACGTTACAGCCTTACAGGATTAATTAAATATAAAATATCTGCAATCTACACACAATACCCCATAATGACAAAGTGAAAACAGTTTGCAAATGTTTGCAAATTTATTAGAAATAAAAAACAGAAATACCTTATTTACATAAGTATTCAGACCCATTGCTATGAGACTCGAAATGGAGCTCAGGTGCATCCTATTTCTATTTGATCATCCTTGAGATGTTTCTACAATTGGACATTATTTGGAAAGGCACACACCTGTATATATAAGGTCCCACAGATGACAGTGCGTGTCAGAGCAAAAACCAAGCCATGAGGTTGAAGGAATTGTCCGTAGAGCTCAGAGACAGGATTATGTCGAGACACAGATCTAGGGAAGGGTACCAAAAAATGTCGGCAGCATTGAAGGTCCGCAAGAACACAGTGGCCTCCATCATTCTTAAATGGAAGAAGTTTGGAAACACCAAGACTTTTCCTAGAGCTGGCCACCCGGCCAAACTGAGCAATCGGGGGAGAAGGGCCTTGGTCAGGAAGCTGATCAAGAACCCGATGGTTACTCTGACAGAGCTCTAGAGTTCCTCTGTGGAGACGCATGACAGCCCACTTGGAGTTTGCCAAAAGGCACCTAAAGGACTCTCAGACCATGAGAAACAAGATTCTCTGGACTGATGAAACCAAGATTTAACTCCAAGCATCACGTCCGGAGGAAACCTGTCACCATCCCTACGGTGAAGCATGGTGGTGACAGCATCATGCTGTTGGAGGGACTGGGAGAGTAGTCAGGATTGAGGGAAAGATAAACGGAGCAAAGTACAGAAAGATCCTTGATGAAAACCTGCTCCAGAGCGCTCAGGACAACGACCCTAAGCACACAGCCAAGACAACGCAGGAGTGGTTTCGGGACAAGTCTCTGAATGTCTTTCAATGGCCCAGCCAGAGCCCGGACTTGACCCGATCAAACATCTCTGGAGAGACCAACCTGACAGAGCTTGAGAGGATCTGTGGATGTAAATGGGAGAGACTCCCAAAATACAGGTGTACCAAGCTTGTAGCGTCATACCCAAGAAGACCCGAGGCTGTAATCGCTGCCAAACGTGCTTCAACAAAGTACTGAGTAAAGGGTCTGAATTCTTATGTAAATGTGATATTTCAGTTTTTCTTTTTTATAAATTAGCAAATATTTCTACAAATCTATTTTTGCTTTGTCATTATGGGTAATGTGTGTAGATTGATGAGGCATGTAATACATTTTAGAATAAGGCATAACAAAATGTGGAAAAAGTCAAGGGGTCTGAATACTTTCCAAAGGCACTGTATTTCACATGGAATCCCCAGCTCCAGGACCTACGAGAGAGGTTACACTTCACCATAATTGCATTTCTACAACTACGCCCATTGCCAATTATCCCATTCTAATTATTATTCATAGCCATAATTATCTTGTTGCTATAGTTTCTGTGGCCCAAAATCTATTTAATTTGAATTGATATGCTAACTTTAACCACCTGAAAATTCAGGCTTATTATTTTCCGGTGAAGGAGCCATTATACATGAACTACGCCACCACTTGTAAAACAACATCCAAGGTGGCAAATGGTTGTTTCTCTAAACTGTCAATAGAACTCCCAGGAGAAATTCCAGTAGTAGACACAATTTATTGACAAATCCCTCACTATGACTTTTTAATTGCACCTGTGTATTAGATAGATAGATAGATAGGTACTTTATTGATCCCCCGGGGGGTAGCCCGGACATTACTGTCTTTTAACATTACAACATTACAATCAGTATTTCTAAAGTAATTACCAGTAACAGGAACCAGAGATTGAGTTCAAGTAATGAGGGAGAGAGAGCAGCTTACTATGATTATTCTACTGAAGGACACACCCTTGAGAACTGGTTGCATCCAAAATGATTTTTCAGTTGTCCATTAGGTAACTATTGCTAACAAGACCGTCTTGAACAGTATTGGTTGCATGATGGGGGCCACACTGTTATATTGTAGACCTTGGAAGCAAAATGACACTATTGAAATGACCTCGCAACATACAATGGACCTGCCATCCAACAGCTTTGATGTGGGAGTGTTCACTACAATAGATGGTGCTAATTGATTGGAATACAACAGTTTGGCGCCACCCTGAGTGGTCGCCTTTTAAGCAGCTACCGTTGTCCCGTTGTTCGTGCATTAATTGTTGTTTTAGTTCGTTTTCTTTCGTCTATTTTCTTTAGTTTTATTTTTTATTTTGCTACAGTCGAACTATAACAGTTCAGGATTATGGATTTTATGGATTTTATCGCAGCTGAACGTCGACAGGAGTCGTCAACTGTTATTGTTTACAACAGAGCCCAGCTCCTGCTGCTCCCCAGGGAAAAGTTTGATATTCCGGACGAATTGAAAAGACGACGCCGTGGATGCAGGGCGGGATTGAAATGTAAGGCAAAGCGGAGGAGGTTCAAGTACAAGCCGGCTATACCATCTATTATTATGGGCAATGTGAGGTGTCTACATAACAAGATGGATGAGTTGGCGGGACTTGTTCGTGGACAAAGGATTTATCGGGAAGCTAGCCTAATGTGTTTTACTGAGACTTGGCTGAACGATAACATCCCCATACAGAACGTCACTATCGACGGTTTCCAGACCATCACAGCGGACAGGGATCGCGTCTCTTCCGGTAAGAGTAAGGGTGGTGGGCTGGCTTTATTAGTTAACAACAGATGGTGTCATCCCAAACATATTACTGTTAAGGAAAAGTTTTGTAGCCCGGACATTGAACTGCTAGCCGTTAGCCTGAGACCCTACTATCTACCTAGGGAATTCACGGCGGCCATTGCTGTTATTGTTTACATCCCGCCCTCTGCTGACGCAAACGCAGCGTGTGACGTCATCCACTCTGTTATCGCGAGGTTACAGACAGCGCATCCCAGTGCTTTCTTTGCAATTTCGGGGGATTTTAACCATGCATCTCTCTCTTCAACGCTGCCCACGTTCAAACAGTTCGTGAAGTGCCCAACCAGGAATAATAAAACTCTGGACTTGTTATATGCTAATGTGAAGGATGCATACAACTCCACTGCACTCCCTCCCCTCGGTAGATCGGATCACAACCTTGTCCACCTCACCCCACTCTACAGGCCTATGGTCCAACAGCAGCCTGCAACCACCAGGACTATTAGGAGATGGTCCCCGGAGGCGAATGAGGCCCTACAGGACTGCTTTGAAACAACAGACTGGGATGTGTTCTGTGAGGCTCATGGGGAGGACATCGATGGACTCACTGACTGCATAACAGACTATATTAATTTTTGTGTAGACAACACTGTACCCACCAGGAAGGTACGCTGTTTCCCAAACAATAAACCCTGGGTCACCAGCGACCTGAAGGCCCTGCTGAATGAGAAGAAGAGGGCCTTCAAGGAGAAGGATAAGGACAAATTGAAATGCGTCCAGAGGGAGCTGAAGTTGCGGATTGCTGAGGGGAAGAGAGTGTATAAGGAGAAGATGGAGGACAAGCTGAGGCAGAGCCAGGTGAGAGAGGTGTGGAAGGGTATGAGAAATATCACTGGCTTCAAAAAGTCAAACAGTGGGCAGACTGAGGGGACCCAGGACAGAGCCAATGAGCTGAACCAATTTTTTAACAGGTTCGATACTGGCCCTGTCCACCTCCCCTCCAGCTCCCCAGACCACACACCCTCACGGCTATCCCACCCCCACTTTGCTCACAGCACCTCTGCTGAGACAATCAGTGACCCCACCTCCGCCCCTGCCCCCCCTGGACTGATCCTCAACACCCCCCTTCCTGGGCTGGCTTTCACCACCAACCAAGTGAAGAGAGAGCTGGAGAGACTACACCAGTGGAAAGCGGCGGGCCCTGATGGCATCAGCCCAAGGGTGCTGAGGGTCTGTGCTGACCAACTGTGTGGAATACTCCAGCGTCTTTTCAACCTTAGCCTGAGCCTAGAAAGGGTCCCTGTGCTGTGGAAAACATCCTGCCTCGTCCCAGTGCCCAAGAAGGCACACCCCACTGTCCTGAATGACTTCAGACCTGTAGCGCTAACATCCCACATCATGAAGACCCTGGAAAGGTTAGTCCTCGCTCACCTCAGACCCCTGGTGTGTTC
This sequence comes from Thymallus thymallus, assembly GCA_023634145.1. Classification (NCBI taxonomy): domain Eukaryota; kingdom Metazoa; phylum Chordata; class Actinopteri; order Salmoniformes; family Salmonidae; genus Thymallus; species Thymallus thymallus. Next base: position 22,520,627 of record CM042392.1, on the reverse strand, counting down.
ATCAATGGACCCCCTGCAGTTTGCATACCAGCGCAACATCGGGGTGGATGATGCAATCATCTACCTTCTGCAGAGGGCCTACTCTCACCTGGACAACGCAGGTTGCACTGTGAGGGTCATGTTTTTTGACTTCTCCAGTGACTTCAATACCATTCAGCCCCTGCTACTGGGTGAGAAGATGAGGAGGATGAAAGTGGAAGCACCCTTAGTCTCCTGGGTCACGGACTACCTGACCGGTAGGCCACAATTTGTGCGACTACAGAGCTGTGTGTCAGAACGGGCAGTTAGCAACACAGGGGCCCCCCAGGGTACGGTCCTGTCCCCCTTCCTGTTCACCCTCTACACCTCAGACTTCAGATATAACTCTGAAACATGCCACCTACAGAAGTTCTCGGATGACTCTGCTATTGTAGGGTGCATCAGGGGTGGGCAGGAGGAGGAGTACAGGAGCACAATCAGTGACTTTGTGTTGTGGTGTGAGCAGAACCACCTTCAGCTCAACATCAGCAAAACTAAGGAGATGGTGGTGGACTTCAGGAGAACCAAGGCACAACTGACTGCAGTCCCTATAAAGGGGATGGATGTGGAAATGGTTGAGACATACAAGTTCTTGGGTGTCCATATGGACAACAGACTGGAATGGGCTGGTAACACCGGGGCCCTGTACAAAAAGGGCCAGAGCCGACTCTACTTTCTGAGGAGGCTCAGGTCCTTCAACGTGTGCAGTAAACTACTGCATACCTTCTACCAGTCTGTGGTGGCCAGTGCCATCTTTTTTGCAGTGGTGTGCTGGGGAGCAAACATCAAAGCCGGTGATGCTTCTCGGGTAAATAAGCTGATCAGGAAGGCTAGCTCTGTCCTGGGGATGAGCCTTGACACTCTAGAGGAGGTGGCGGAGAGACGGATCCTGGCCAAACTGCTGGCCATCATGGACAACGTCACCCACCCTCTGCACGCTATGGTTATGACGCAGAGGAGCTCTTTCAGTCACAGACTGATCCCACCACGGTGTGCCAGAGAGCGCTACAGGAGGTCCTTCCTGCCGGCGGCTATGAGACTATATAATGCCTCACCGGGGTGCCGTGCCGTCGGCAACATAGATCTGGAACTGTTGGGGTGCTAGGACCTAGTTTAACAATTATGCATCCATCCGTGAGTAACTCTGTTCCGTCAGCACTCATCCACTGAGGACCTACTTATTCATACAGGTCTGTATATACATACCCATGTACAGTTGTTATATTATATCACATGCAATATTGTAAGTAATTATTGGACCTAGGCATTCACTCAGGAATGCATATTAGTATCCTGCCAGTTGCACCTTTTCTCATTGCTTTTAGTATATCAAATGTGCAATAAGTGCAGTTGTCTGTAATTAAACCCTGCGCACTAAGGACTGTATTTTAAGGGAATTACTATTATTACCCCAATGATATCATACACACATTTAGCTATTAAAGTATCTCTTCCTGTCATTTACCTGTACAGTTTGTGTAAACATGCAAGTATTCACTTATCTGTAAATATAACTGTATACCTAACTGTACAGCTAATTTAACCATGCAAAATTTTCACTTACCTGTTCATTTACCCAGTCTGTCTATTAAGTAAACTATTATTACCCTCGCTCATATCATACGCATTAGCTACTGAAGTATTTCTCTGCCATCAACCTGTATAGTATAGTTAACCATCCAACATCCACCAATGTATAGTGTACATATTCAGCCAACCACTCATACTATGCAATGTCCTTTTATAGCTTTTTTTTGCACTCCAGATATCCTGTATTTCTATACTTTTTCATACTGCCGCTCTATGTATCATGTACCGTGTATCTGTCTTTTGTGTACTTTCGTTGTGGCATTTTGCACCTGCCCTGTGTTTTTGTTGTAGCTGCTTGATAATGAAATTTCCCCCCCGGGGGATCAATAAAGTACCTATCTATCTATCTATCTATCTATCTATCTAACAGTTACCCTAAACATAAGATCTAGGCTAGGTAAGGGTTTAAGAATGTACATTTTTGAGGTATCGACTGCATAGCGACAAAGGAGTCAGAGGTTCATTTAAAAAACTCTACTCTGCGATCAACTCCGTGGACGAAATCATCATGCAAACATCGTGTAAACATTCATTTTAAATTGAACTCAGCTAGCTTTTTCAAATTCAGCTCACTTCGAGCATAGTTTGTTGAGTAAAAAAACTTTAACACATTAGCTAAAATTCTTGTCCTTTTGAAGTTCACTCAACTTACAGAATAACATTGATTAAGCAATTGGTTACGTTGGCTTTTTTACAGTACGTGGTGTGGAGAGACAGAGAAACAGAAACAAGACATATTTTGTCATAGTGGGTGAGTCTACGTCAATCTGCCATTAGCTTCTGTTTAGAAGTGTCCATCTGACACATTACATTTGAATTACCCATGCATGAAATGTACTTGTTCTGGGTGTGTTTTCTTTTTTTACACATGAGTTGGAACCAGAGAAAAAACATGAACAAATTATATACACTGGGGGCCAAAAGTTTGAAATATTACTCATTCAAGGGTTTTTCTTTATTTGCACTATTTGTTACATTGTAAAATAAAAGTGAAGACATCAAAACTATTACGAAACACATGTAGTAACCAAAAAATAAATCAAAATATATTTGAGATTCTTCAAAGTAGCCACCCTTTGCCTTGATGACAGCTTTGCACACTCTTGGCATTCTCTCAACCAGCTTCACCTTGATGCTTTTCCATCAGTCTTAAAGGAGTTCCCACATATGCTGAGCACTTGTTGGCTGCTTTTCCTTCACTGCGGTCCGACTCATCCCAAACCATCTAAATTTGGTTGAGGTTGGAACCAGAAATCTCAAATTTGGACTCCAGACCAAAGGACAAATTTCCACCGGTCTAATGTCCATTGCTCGTGTTTCTTGGCCCAAGCAAGTCTCTTCTTATTATTGGTGTCCTTTAGTAGTGGTTTCTTTGCAGCATTTCGACCATGAAGGCATGATTCACACAATCTCCTCTGAACAATTGATGTTGAGATGTGTCTGTTACTTGAACTCTGTAAAGCATTTATTTTGGTCTGCAATCTGAGGCTGGTAACTCTAATGAACTTATCGTCAGCAGCAGAGGTATTTCTGGGTCTTCCATTCCTGTGGCGGTCCTCGTGAAGCTGGTTGAGAGAATGCCATGAGTGTGCAAAGCTGTGCAAAGGGTGGATACTTTGAAGAATCTCAAATATAAATTATATTTTGATTCGTTTAACATTTTTTTAGATACTACATGATTCCATATGTGTTATGTCATAGTTTTGATGTCTTCACTTTTATTCTCCAATGTAAAAAATAGTGAAAATAAAGAAAAACCCTTGAATGAGTAATATTCCAAACTTTTGGCCCCCACTGTAAATGAAGCAGCAGAACCGTGGAACATCAAATCTAGTAGAAAAAAACCTGAGTCTTCCTATGAGCTGTCATTCCTAGAATGTTAATCTATCTCAAACCAGATCTTCCAGGAAAGAGGAGCAGTAGTAGAATGTCATGTCTGCAGCTAGAATGAATCAATCAGCTTTATCTCTGAGGACTCCTAAAACTTATATGAAATGTTCTTAGATATATACAAAACATGAAATTAGAAATCTCTATGAATTTCACATTGGGTCCGACAACTGCAGCACAGTAATTCATGTTGGTTGAGACGGAGACCTGAATCCAACACATCAATTATACATTTGTAGACAAACTAGAATTAAAGCCAGACTAAGTCAGTGGCACAGATGGAACTATCCAAGCATAAAATCTCCTTCAAATGTTGATATTTGGTTGTGTTGACAACCAAACACAATTCAATATCACTAAATATCATTACATTTTAAATCAACCAGAGATTGAAACCCTAGGCCTATTGTATTGTCTATTTTTATTTTGATTCTGGGTTGAATTTAAGCAAAAGCGTTTTTGATTACTTTGTAAATGCTATATAGGCCTAAATAGCAACATTGATTATGAGTGATAAAGTATGGTCACATTTAGTTTCCTCTGTTAAACCTACCTTTTGGAATGGCTTCTATAGCAACAGTGATTCTATTTCATGTTTAAGTGGAGATCTCTCAACAAGCATTCTCACAATAGAACATTGGTAATAGCCCGTGACAAATACCATAGCTAAGCAGGGCTGGACTTGGCTAAAACCTTGGATGTGAGACCAAAGGGTAGCTGTAGATAGAGCCACTCTCCATTAGGATCTAGTGGATATAACGTTGAGATCAGATGTTGTTTTAATGGTACAAATTAAACATAAGGTTTTTATATGTTGAAATTTGGTTAACATGATGACACAATCCTGTGGTTGAAATTTAACTGTCAAAACAACACATTACGTTGAAGACTGTTTTCAAATCCAATGTATTTTCCATGTAGATTCCGAGTAACAATACTTTGTCAAATTAAGTTGAAACAACGTTGATTTAACCAGTTTGTGCCCAGTGGTTTGTTGTGAGCAGATGAGTAACTGAGTCTATAAAATAACATGTAAAACCCTTTCAGAATGGGCCAATAACATGAACACTAATGGTCTTAATATGTATGACATCGTGCCTGATGCTGAAGTCTGCTTAAAAGGATCAATAGACTTCCTCAAAAAGAATTGTCTAGCTAGGTGAAGCATGATTATAGGTCACACAGCAGGAGCAGGTACCTTTAGAACGGAGCTAAGAAAGTAGATGAGTATATGTAGTACATTTATTTTCCTAGAGAAAATACTTAAAAAGACAAAAGGACCACTTTAACATGTCATAATATTCGGCGCATTGTCGTGCACAGAGAGAGAGAGAGAGAGAGAGATAGAGAGAGGAGGAGAGGGGAAGATTATGGGTAAGGTTGATGAAATCCTCAGAGAGGGAGTTAAATTCAGGAAACTGCGCCACACAGCTCCTCGATCCTTTCCAATGATGCTCTGCATTATTCAGTAGCCTTGGCCCGACAGTGATTTAATAGTGCGATATGTTTTGCACTCCATACCGAAGTTCCTGGAGATGCTAGAGACGCTCCATCCCAGTGTCACGGAAGACTAAAAGCCCTGGAAGGAAGACCCAGTGGTGCAGATGTTGGAATTTTGTGGAGAAATTATCATGTATATTTCATTTCCTCTAGTCCACAGCTTTATGGAGGTAGGCAGTGGCCCCCTATTACAGAGCAATAGGCCTCCTGTGGATAGAAGACCGGGCTTAGAGGACATTGGTTTAACTCTGTGTTAAGAATTGCCCTTCACTACCATTAGCTCTTTATTAAGTTTAAGTAATAGGTTTAATTCATTTCTCTCAATATGTTTTACTGTGGCTAATTGGTGTCTACAGCATTTGGGCAGAATCCTCATTGAAGTGAGTCAGTCACTCATTTTAGAATGTTTTCTAAATTAAATGATCATTACTATCATCATCATCATATCATCATCATCATCATTCAATACACGTTGCCAACGCTACTTCACATTCCTCATGAAACGTGTAATTTTGACATTTGATATAGAGCTTTGAGTGCCCAAGCGTATTTATTCAGCTATATTTCATGCTACCTGTTCTATCCTTAGTGCATGGTGAAATAATCAAGGGCATTGGAAGGAAATTATTCCACTTAAGGAGTTTCTACTCAGATATCTCTCACTCACTAGTAATAAAAACATATACAGTATATATATCCATTAGGTTTATATCATAATAACTGTGAGTTCAGTTAAATGTTTGTCTTAGTGAAATATTATGACAGTTGTCATATGTTCACAATTTATGAAATTGTTATGTTGAAATTGAGTTTGGGCTGAGAAATTATACATTGTCTGTCAACCTCAAGAGAAACAACATTAGAATGGGCTGTCATGGGCTCCTCTCTCCCATAGAATGCTACCATAATTGGCAACAATAACAATCTCCCACCTAGAAAATGATTGAATAAAAGGACAGAGGTAGGACATAGAAGTAGAGGGAAAGAGAGAGCCAGAGTGAAGACTTGTACTTCGTTTTATAAGAGCTGCCACTGCCACTGTACCGTCATAACCCAGGGTTCTGCAGCAGACAGACAGACAGACAGCCTGGCTGAGCACTGGGCTGAACGAAATGGGGCTGCGGGAAGCTAAGGGCTAGCTAGCCACTGTAATTGGCTTAGTGTGCCCCTGCTGCCCTTGGGTACAATCCGCTCATTGGGCATTTGAACAGAAATGAAATATTCATTGACTCTTACAGTTGAATTGTATATGTAATCATTACTTTAGCATAAGTCCTGATTTTGCCAAGTTGGACCAGGTCACTCTTGAAAATTAGATTTTATCAAAATTAGAAAAACTTTTATAAATAAAGGTTGAATAAAATAAAAAATAAAAAAGTGTTTTGCTTTGTTTTGGTCTTCCTTGTGTCACTTTTAAATTGCATGTAGAAGATCTATGCTATTCTAGTGCAGTGTGCTATTGCTCAGAACATGAAGGGTGCATTATTTTTTGCTTTACTGTGTGAGTAAGTTCATTGTAACTCCACTGGGTTGTGTCTCATGATATTGTGAAATATGGCTGGCTGGCTGTTAGTTGCCGCCAGACGCACTCAAGTGTGCTCCATAGCATCAAATTGCTTTGTTTATATGACTGCTTGTTTTATTCTCTGTGATGTTCTCCTCCTGACATTGCTTTGGGGCAAATGCAATACCATGTACATACAGTATGATGAGCTCAAACAATATAGAAAATCCCCAAACAAAGACCTAAAACCTTTACCATTTCAACAGCTTTTACATTGAACTACAGTCAAAAATTGATTGAGAATGTTTGAGAACGTAAACTGTGAGTGAAAACTAACCCCAACCCCTTCCCACCATTTTGTCCACAGGATGCTGCTTTGTGTGTATCAGAGTCGAGGTCACATTGTGGGGGGTGAGGATATTCACAGGAAACATCAGTATTTATCTTAGAGAAACAAACACGTTATTTTGACAACAAAAATACAAAATAACACATTATGACGTTCGTGCCCATCCTTTAGGAAAAATGGCAACTCCCTGACCAAGAGCTTTTACACATTTTTGAGCTTAGCAAGGAACAAAGACTTTAACCGTCACCCCTTTGTCCTCCTATCTGACTTTAGCAGTGGATTTTCTCCTCTCTCTTTCCTGGAAGCTATTGTTTCTGTTCCCTCAAAGCCTCAGCGTCTATGTTTAGAGCATTGCTGTGTATAAAAGAAAGCAGACATTCTGTGTGTGACATTAGAGGTGTACATACCTCACATTCCTAATGATGTTGGCCATCTCTTTGATATTTCCTTTTTTGCTGAAGAAAAGTAGAGGATGCTGTTGTATTCGGCACATGTGACAAATACAATTTGATTTGATTTGATTTGATATCAGGCCATGACTTCAGTCTACTCAGGTCTATCTCCATCATGTGGTTGAAAAGACAGCAACAATAAGGTAAACAATTTGTTCTGGTGTTGGGAATTCTCTGCTATCCTCCACACAATGTCAGCCAACTTCCTTCAATTCTGCAACATAATATAAATCTATTCACTACTTGTGGAATTTGATTCTTTAACATACTGTATTGTGCCTCATGTATAAAAAGAAAAAACACAAGTAATTTCCCAGTGTATCAGAGTGGAAGTACAGTAACTCTCAGTATGTTATGCATGAGTCACACTGTTCCTCCCTGGTCTCCTAAGTGTTTTCATCTACACTGTGATGTGACAGACTCCAAGACACACTTTGTCTGGCGCTCCCTTCCTCTAATAACGCCCTTCTCAATATCCTCACTACTTTAAACACCTCCCTAGGAGTCCTCACAATCCTCCACTTAGTGACTCCATCAGCCATAATGTCAATTTATCTCTATGGTCTATTTAGACATGAAATGGAAGGTTTCCTGAAGCAGAAGTGTGTCTGCCTTCACAAATGGTGCTAGTGCTATCACAGAGCACTTCCTGAACTGTGCAAGTAGTGCAAAAAACATTCTGTGAAGTACAGGCACAGGTCTGAGCATAGCTGTAGTAGTCTTGTTTATCATTAGCTCTTACTAGGTAACTGAATATGCTATTCCTAAATAAACTGAGCTGCTTGTGTCTCACGCTCTAAGCCTTTAAGCATGCCAAGGTAGCACCATGACTGTCTAAATGATTCAGAACTCTGTTGGAGCAGAATATATTGACACTTGAGAAAGACCGGTCAAACTCACAACAACCAATCAGATAGAATGTGAGTTCAATAACCTCCTGAGATCAGAAGTCATTCTGTGTGAAGACAGAGAGGTAACAACACAGGCTTTAATAGTTACATCAATACCAGATGAAGCAATCTGGCCAGAGGGCTAAGTGAACTGAGCTCATTACCCATGTCTATTAGTAGGGAGTCAAGCAGTTAGTGAAGGAAGGAGGCACGATTGGACTTCAACACGCTCTCTGTATCTCTGCCTCTGCTCCTCTGATTGTCTTTAACTCTGTAGTGTTCGTGTCAGCGTCTGTTTACCTATCCTTCCATTTTGAGCACTGTCAGCCATTAGGCACACCTGCTCAGTAGGCAAATTGCATTTTTACCCTGGTGGCAAGGGGAGTTTTCAAGCCGGAATGCAAAGGCTCAGGCCTGCATGGAGAATAAATAATGCACAGCTGAGACTCTCATTTTCCTGCTCATCAGAAGGTTCATGTACAGGACATTAGACACCCACACTGTAACTTGGGGGGTCATTTGGATAATGCCCCAATTTTAAATGTCACATTTCAACATGCTTATTGGAATATTAAACAAAAAAAGAGAGGCAGTGGAAAATCTAAAATTGGGGGAAGAGAAGAAAAGTATGTTTTATTTTTTTATTGTTGAATTTTAAAACATACAATCTACCTGCAGTGACGCCGCTCAACACTTACATTACAGTCAGTATCTAGCAGACACTCCCATCCAGAGTGAGCCACAGGAGCAACCAGAGTCAAGCTCCCCGCCCAAGAGCACAAGGACATATCTAGCACCCAGACAAATCGGGTTCCCAAACCAGTGAACCATGAACAACGTTCCTTTTCAGTTATACTTTATTTTGACTTTTAACTTTGACCGTCATTCTACCCCACACCTAGCAACTTCACTCCCACTTGTCTCCAGTTCCACATCCCAACCCTCAGCTTCCCTCAGCCCATCCCACCTATCTCTGCTGGCCACCCTCTTCAGATTTCTATGTGCCATATATCTTTCAACTATGCTATGATGTTTAGCATAAAATTTGAATCTATGTAATCAAATTGAATCCACAGATTGCGAGTTGAAGATAAATACTTTTACTAAAAGTATTAATATATTTGTAATTAACTGACCAGGTCTCTCCAAATCTCCCAACAGTGCTATTTCTACTGTCAATTTTAGATTGTTATGTCTGAAACAGGCTACCTGAGGGCAATTCCAGTAGAAATAGTCTATTGATTCTGAGACCAGAAACAGGCTACCTGGGGGCAATTCCAGAAGAAATAGTCTATTGATTCTGAGACCAGAAACAGGCTACCTGGGGGCAATACCAGAACAAATAGTCTATTGATTCTGTATCCTCACAACAAAATCTGCAGAGCTGCGATCATTGTATGCACCAAATATTCAATACTTTGTTGGTGGTAAGAATTCTGGGCAATAATTTTTGCGGAAAACCACAAGGTCTTGAATATTGTATTGTTTTATATATCTGTATGACACATCTGCCAACGTCCTGATAGATAGATAGATAGATAGATAGATAGATAGATAGATAGATAGATAGATAGATAGATAGATAGATAGATAGATAGATAGATAGATAGATAGATAGATAGATAGATAGATAGATAGATAGATAGATAGATAGATAGATAGATAGATAGATAGATAGATAGATAGATAGATAGTGTAGTAGAAAAAACTCTTCCTCTTAAAAACGAAGGCACTTCTGGAGTTTGTAGAAGCAAGATAGACTTTATTGCAAAAAGACAAAGAAGCCGAGTGTCCTGCAGGAACCACTCCCCGCAGGAACCACTCCCATACATCTCAAAGTTCTGGTTTTTATACAGTTTTAGAACACATTCGGCCACACCCACTTGGTTATACTAGTTCTATTCTTTCCCCATCACGGGTCTCCAAACCCCTTTTAGAAGACAATAGTGGCACAGTCAATCTCTTTTCTCAAGATCTAATAGGGCCACGTCCTGACTCTGCATCCTGCTCTTCATCATGCTCTGGTCATTTCCCACCATAATTGCATTTACAAACAGTTAGCCTATTTATTCCTGCAACTAGGGTTGTATCTGGAGGTGAAGTCAATTTACAACGGTAGGAGCAGAACTGACCCCTCCCTCACTCCATCATATAGCTGAGGGCTTTATCATAACCACATGTTCTTTAGCACATGTCTAGATGTAAGTCAGATGAATGGGAGGTTCATAAGAAGCCTTTGTCCCTGGGAAGAGTCTCCTGACTCCGGTTCATTTTCTCTGGTCAAGGGTCAGGCTGCTGACTGGTAGGGAGCTGCCTACACCCTACCCTCATCTGCTGGAGCTATAAAGAATTGGAAATTACACAACAATCCCCCCTTTGGGACTAAACAAGTCCCACAAAAACTTATGTGAAATTATACTAACATCATGGGTGCATTAATACATATGGGAGTACATTCTTCCTCTCAACTACAAACCTAAAAGGATGATGTTAAACACAGAAATATAGTGAGGAACATATATGGCATGTGAGTACAGTGTCATCCTCAGGTGTTCACAGTAGAATACATTGTTTAAGCATTTCATTCCATGTTTATCTGTATAAAGCATCTTGCAGTGTCTATTTGCTTCAATTTTGCCTTTGGTAAATAATCACTCCTTCCTGAACTAGGACTCCATCCTAGAATCTATGTCACATTGCATTTAACTTTGATATTCCCTCCTGAATTTAAGCCTGTTTAACTATAAAAGCATTCACACTCATATTTACTAACATCATCTCATCCAATTGGTGGTTTTGTTAATTTTAGTGGATATTTAGAAAATGTTACACTCATTTCCGCTTCTACTCATGTTCAATCTTATCCTGTCAATAGAATTACCCATACTTTCCCTACATTTTGCTTCTCACATTGGATATTCAAATGTCTTTATGTCACATCTTGTATTCTGCCATATAGCACATCTATAGGTTGGTTCTGGTACAATTACCACTTTTTCTGTGAAAGATTTACTCTACTGTACACAATTGTCCACCTAATGTTTCATAGCTGTTTACTTTTTCCACATCCATTCCCTCACTTCTATTGACACCCCTGCAGATGCAGAGACTGATGTATTATTGTCAATCAAATCAGCAGAACACATTATCCCTTCCTTCTTATAACTAGTAGGAATTCTGCCAGTCATTCGTTGTTCACAAGTCCATAGTACCCACTTGATCCTTCTCATGCCTGTTAATGATCAGCGCTGAAAAACCTTTAGTAGTACCAGTCATTGTCTTTCTTCTAGCTTCAAATTGTCCCATTTGAAGGTGGTTGCTTTGGGGCTCATCAATGTCTGGCCCTGTACTGTAGGCATCAACCAGAGCACGTAGCCCAACAGCAACATTCACATTGCCAGTGTCCCCCATAGCCGGAGTCTCAACAGAGAGTGATGATTCTGCCTGAGCATCCTCCCTCTCCCCTTCGTCTTCTGTCCTTGTGTCATCTCCTTCCCCGGATGGGGTTTCCCGCATCTTCTGCTCCCTCATCGTTGGATCGCTGTACCCGTCGTGGTACTCTGGTGCAGTGGTTGAGATGGCACCAGGTCGAACTTCCGTCTACTCGAACAGTGGTTGGTGTGGCCTGGGTGACCGTGTAAGGACCCTCTCATCTCGATTCATTCCACCTCCTCTGGAAGCCCCTGATGTAGACTCTTTCCCCTGGCTCGACTGCTCGAATTGGGTCCACCTCCTGCTCTGGAACCCTGTATTTCTCCTGTTGATAAACAACTTTATGCAGAGCAGTTAATAGTCTAATGTACTCCTTCAATTCTCTCTCCATATTTTCTAAAAGGTGGACCATCACAAGATCTTCTAAAAACTGATACTGGCATGAGTCAGACTGTAAGCAGTTCAAGCAGAGTTAGATGTGTTATTTGATTAGTTTTTATGCTATAAGTCATTAGTGCCAGAGAAAAAACACCCACCTGATTCATCAGTTTACTCTCACAGATTGTATCATATCTACATAGTTCATTACCAGGTGTTTAAATGGTCCTTCTTGTACTGGAATATGTCCAATTGGTGCTGCTAACCTCTTCCTGATATTATTTAATGAACATATTTCACACGTTTCACACTCTGCTCGTCTTAAATCTACTGTTACTTGCATGTATGGGGACCAAAAACCTGGGTTTTTAATTTCTCATCACCTTCATCACCTCCCCCCTTGCGCAATGGTCAAAACCATGCGCATTTGTAACAAGTAATTTCAACAGTACAAGTAGAGCTACTACCAGTCCTCCATGTGTTCTCCACAATCCATTTGTGTCTCGTCACCCCCCTTTCACCTGATATACTTGGCTCATATCTCTCTGCTCTCTCTTGCATTCTCAGTATGTCATCTATTGCAAGCTACTTCTTCTTCATCTTTAAATTTTATATAATGCAAATATAATAAACGTATCCTATTAATCTAACACTTCCTGCACTAGTTCTCCTATACCTCCTATCCAATACACATTGTCTGCCTTTGCCTATATATATTTGCTGCCTGTAATCTTCACCTTTTATTGTCCTGTTCCTTCCCTGTCTATTACTATCCCTTCTAATGTATACTTAATTTGAATACCCATTCGAAGTTCCTTTAATTTGGTCTTCCCCAGCGGGTCACTAGTCCCTGTGGAGCCTGTGTTTGAGATTGCTGCCACGCATCTGGGTAGGACCATTTCCTTGCCACGTGTCCTGTTGTGGATGCCGAGGCATCCAAGGATTGGTAGGACAATTCCTTCTGGTGTGCCCTGTCTGACTGCAGCCCCAGCAGACACCTGGTCGTCCTTTTTGACCTCTATTCTGCCGTGCCTGATACTGCGGTTGATACCCCTGTGTTCGAGGTGCATTTCCGTAGATTTTATTTTGCCAGCCTCCCGGGGATTGCTGTGTATACACATTCACTACTGGCGGAGCAGGTGCCCTTGGACCCTGCTGTTGAGGTGGCGGTTGCGGGCCTCCATGAGTGACTGGCACAGGTAGAGGTGACAGGGTTAGAGGAGCCTGTGTTTTCTTTTTGTCCTTTTTTGTTAGTTCATCCAGCTGCATTTGTGTCAGCTTTCTCTGGATGTCTCTGACCTGGTCTGCCAGTCTTTGTTCATCTTTTCGATAGTCTTCCACTGTATGGACAACATGGTCACAGAATTCCTCGTGGGTTTTTGATGTCAGTCCCACCACATTGTCCAGTCTGCTCTTGACCGCTGTCAGCATGGACTCCACCAGAGTTGTCCTGAACATTGTTGTTATCAGTGGGTCTGTCTCTGGAGCCCTTTCAGTCTCCTGCTGATTAATTCTTGTTGGATATTCGTTCCTTAGGGCCCTCCACACCCTTGTTCTGTATTGATCGAACAGTTCTCCATCCATCACCCGTTCCTCTGTCAGGTCCCCCATGCCACCTGCTGCCAATACCTCATCCATTTTGGCCTTTCCCACCACCCTGGCCAACAGTGCCTTCAGGTCCCCCACCGCCAGCAGTTTCCCCATCGTCTGCTCTTCAAAAGCTCCAATCCAATTTCTGGCCCCATCATGGATGCTTGGCAGTTTGCTCACCAGGCCCTCCAGGTCCTGACAACCACAGGATTCAAATTGCATCTGAGTTCCTTTTAACATCTCCAAAAGAAAGCTATATACCGTTTAGGTTGTTTTAAAATCTGTTCTAGGCCTTAGCTACCTTCCTACACATTAATCTGCTTTCCTCCTTTCCTCCACAAGAAATTATACTATCTTCTCTGAACACATCCACTCTCTCCTCTACCTCCTCATTACCTTCTTTATCTCGTCGAGATATAACACATCTATTCTGACCTACTTCCTCCTGAAGCCCCTCAGTTTTACTCAGTCTCCGATCAGGACAGGGATTTCGTCTCTGTCCTCTCTGGCTGAGACCTCCTGGGTTTTCCTAGAAATGAGAATACAAAAACCTAACAGTAAAAGTTAGTTTCCTCATATAATGTTAACAGATCATCTTCCAGTCTAGTCAGATCAGTCTATTCGTCAATCATCGGCCTATAATATGGAACATTCATGGGACGGCCTGTTAACATCTCATGAGGGCTAAACCCAGTACCCCTATAGGGGCTGTTTCACATTCTCCTCAGCACCAGATGTATACATTCTATTCAGGTTCAACCTGCTAATCTAGGCTTTAGCCATAACTTTTTGGATCATAGAAACAAATTTCTGATCTATTCCCATCATCAGGACAATTTGGGTCTTGGTATCTCCTGTAACATGGGTGCCGTGTGTCTACAGACAAGGTTTCTGGGATTCCGAATCCAGGGAATATTTCCCTTACCAGACCGTTAGCTACTGTGTTGGCATCACAGCAGGTATAACCCTCGTATGACTCTGTCACTTATCACTAGACAAGAGCACTTTCTCTCCTTTCTCTCAATCATATCAATAAAGTCTAATGCAATGTGTGTAAATACACCACTAAGTAAAATTAACTAGTTTAAGAGGCGTCTACTTGGCAATGTTATATTAAATACACATAACGCATATTAAAAAATAGTCTCATTCTATCCTATGTTCTTTTAACTTCTGCTAAGTTTAGGCCAAACCAATCTCGTAAAAAACCTAAAACCTTATGTACCATATTCCCTCTTGATGAATGACTCACCAACCATGAGCCTATTCGGCAAACCTACGGAATGAGTTACTCTAGCAACACAAATTTACCTGAAAGGTGTTGTCAGAGGCCATCAGGGCCCTGGGAGCAACCTCTGGTCTCCCTTAGGGAGTGAGACATATGGTCAGTCCCCTGTTGTTGTTGCAACTCAACAACAGGCGAGGCCATAGCAAAAACCAGATACACAACATGGGTGTGAAACCTTTCAGCAGCAACTTTATTACCTAAGCTAATATTGTCTTGATTGCCTTGCAGGCACAAACCCTCAAAATGCCAACCTAGCTGGGAGCAACATAGCTTCCAGCAGGGCCTCAATCTGTAAACATATTATTTTTCTAATATTTCCATATGCATTCATAAAATCACTACTTTTCCAAACCCCTACTCATAGTGGGCAAACACCAATCGTATATGCTAAATCAGAATATCTGTTAACATGTACACCACTACCTAGTTTACCTGCCTCAGTGAGGGCCATCATAGTAAATTAGAACCTATAATTATCCTGTCTAGTCAAAAGTGAAATAAACCACAAATAAAAGTTTATCAATATTGTCCTATTAAGTAAGACTGTCAACTAAAACACAAAATAAAACTAACCCATTTTCTATCAATACTGTCCTATCAATTGAGACAATCTCATATTTTAACCTATTTTACTGACACCTTTCTAGTTTCTATACTGTCTAGTTCCTTCTTATTGTCTCTGCCTGTTCCCTATATTGCTATTCTGAGTCTTCATAATACACTACCTCCACTTAGTAAACTACTTCAAACTATTCCCTTCTAAATTATCATGGGTCAGCAACACATCTGTTACTCCATCGTCCCAATACAGCCAGAGGCTTTAATATTACCGTCACAGCTCATTCCCCACACAGGCACCTTTATCAAGCGACAAACGTTAAAACCACTCAGCCCAGGCAAACGCCCTTCATTGGAATGTATTTAAGATACACCAAAATTATAACTCCATCATCTACTAGGGTCGTCTACATGGCATTGTAACTTAAAATGCCAATTCATTTATCATGTCAGTCAATATATAATACCATCTATTACACACAACCTCGGTTAATGAGGAGTAAAATGCATATTATGGGGAAAGAAACCCCAAACAACAGTAGTAATTTTCTTTAAACTTAATGCGGCCCGATTGAACAAATATTTCAACAGTTGTACGTGCACTAGCCAGCCAGGCTACTGTAAAAGGCTCAATAACACAGGACCAAGGGAAGTGATTGGTAACGTCAAAGTTATTATTCTAACTTCCCTAAGTAACGTTCCATTGGGAAATTACCCTAAATTAGTTTAAAAAGGTTTCACTCAATACAGCCAACGACAACCTGAACTCATTAATTACTATAACCATTTTATCATATCTAAAAATGTTTATCGCGACACAGCCATTAATCAACGTTTATACACAATCGGTTATTCCCACACAAAGACAAACTTTTTACTTACAGTCCATCACACGACATACAACAATCAACAATCAGAGACAAACGATACCACATGTTGGTTATTACCGTTCCACACACAATCACGACACAACTCGTCAGTTTATCGTCCTCTCATTCCAACATACAACCATAAGCCTTAATCTTTCATACCTTCTCCGAGTACTCTTTTAAACTTCCCCCATATAACACCTTAAAATACCTCATTACGTGCGTCCTCTAAATTTGCACAATACCAGCTCAAATACCACTCCTTTGATACAAGCCTCTAAACGCAGCCCATCGCTTAGATTCACACTTCCTGTTCCATACCATACAATATACATGATTACAATTCTACAGCTTAGATTTACAATATAAGTAACTTGGGTAAACGCGCACACAGCGGGGTTTCAAGATTAACTTTTCAAACGCACCTCCTTCACAGTCTCACTTCCACATACCTTATCTTTTCCCTGGGCCGCAGTGATCGAGTGCAACCTTTCTACCGGGCAACTTCCCAGAAAGACGCACATCTCCTCTTCCATTCCTTCACTTTCTTTAACTTTCTTTAATTTTCTATTTCACCTTCTTTATATTTAGTATTCTTACTGTTTTCCAATCTTCTGCGGGCTTCTGAGAGCCCCACCCTTTCTGTCTCTAAGCCTCCTGTTGCTGCTATTCACATTGTCTCCACAAGTCTTATGTATCTGCACACCAGTTTCCCCACATTTTACCTTCCATCAGATCCATAGTATATGTTCCTCTAAATATTATTCATACAATGTAGGTTCCTACTATTTATGTTACAATATATCTAATTCTCATTTCATAATACCGGTTTTCTCATAAAAAACATCCTCATATAAATAACACTTCTTATACTGAATATCACTTTATATGCTGTCAAAATACCATCCTCATAAAAACACTGTTATACTGATACTATCCTCATAAAAACACTGTTCAAAATACTATCCTCATAAAAACACTGTTATACTGATACTATCCTCATAAAAACACTGTTCAATATACTATCCTCATAAAAACACTGTTCAAAATACTATCCTCATAAAAACAACATTCTTATTACTGAATGTCACTTTATATATATACTATCCTCATAAAAACACTGTTCAAAATACTATCCTCATAAAAACACTGTTCAAAATACTATCCTCATAGAAATAACCGGTTTCTCATAAAATATAAATACCCTTATATCATGATATTGTCTATTTGCCCGTTATCATATCAGGTCCTCATAAAGAAAATACCCTATATCCACTCATACTTTCACTAAGTGACCTGTAAATCCAGCCCTTTCTCCTATTCCTATTGTTCCTGTGCCCCATACACCGCACGACTCCAGGAACGTCACATGTTATTCACACTCCATGCATATTATATTTCCTTTTTCTACAAACTCTGTGCCTTTTACTTTAAACAATTAAATTTAGCCCGTATTCTGGAGAGACCTGAATTTAGTACCTGACCCCCGGTGGCAACCGATCGAATCACGCAAACTTATAGTAAGAACTTTGCTTACCTGTTACACCATGGCCATTGGTGATTTATCGTTTGCGTATTTCGTTCAGATGCCCCGATGGCCAAGCACCCACAATCCCTTCCAGCCCCACGTTGGGCGCCAAATGTAGTAGAAAAAACTCTTCCTCTTAAAAACGAAGGCACTTCTGGAGTTTGTAGAAGCAAGATAGACTTTATTGCAAAAAGACAAAGAAGCCGAGTGTCCTGCAGGAACCACTCCCCGCAGGAACCACTCCCATACATCTCAAAGTTCTGGTTTTTATACAGTTTTAGAACACATTCGGCCACACCCACTTGGTTATACTAGTTCTATTCTTTCCCCATCACGGGTCTCCAAACCCCTTTTAGAAGACAATAGTGGCACAGTCAATCTCTTTTCTCAAGATCTAATAGGGCCACGTCCTGACTCTGCATCCTGCTCTTCATCATGCTCTGGTCATTTCCCACCATAATTGCATTTACAAACAGTTAGCCTATTTATTCCTGCAACTAGGGTTGTATCTGGAGGTGAAGTCAATTTACAACGGTAGGAGCAGAACTGACCCCTCCCTCACTCCATCATATAGCTGAGGGCTTTATCATAACCACATGTTCTTTAGCACATGTCTAGATGTAAGTCAGATGAATGGGAGGTTCATAAGAAGCCTTTGTCCCTGGGAAGAGTCTCCTGACTCCGGTTCATTTTCTCTGGTCAAGGGTCAGGCTGCTGACTGGTAGGGAGCTGCCTACACCCTACCCTCATCTGCTGGAGCTATAAAGAATTGGAAATTACACAACAATAGATAGATAGATAGATAGATAGATAGATAGATAGATAGATAGATAGATAGATAGATAGATAGATAGATAGATAGATAGATAGATAGATAGATAGATAGATAGATAGATAGATAGATAGATAGATAGATAGATAGATAGATAGATAGATAGATAGATAGATAGATAGATAGAGTGCAAAAAAGCTGGTCCTCAAATGAAGCTGGTCCTCCCTACCTCCTCCCTTTGCCACCTGCCTCCTCCATTTTTGGAATAGTGCTGTAATAAATTGGTTGTAATCTTGGATTGAGCAGACCTTTCCATACAATTCAGATTGCTCCATGAAAGACATAACTCTACCATTCCAATTCACAATATAATTTAAAAACAGAATACCCCAAACATCTTTTCCATAAATACAGGTATTTTATCAACCAGCACATTTGAGTTCAACCATAACACTTTATTTGTTGTAGTATTTGATTAAATTGAAATTGTAACCAACTCTGCATTGCTTGTTTGAAAAAGAGAGGTTTAATTTTCAATTAATTGAAAATGATGAATGGCAATCTGCACAAAGACAAAAAGGCCATTTTTAAACAAGGGATGAGCTTTTCTTAGTAATCTATTTTGAGTTCAAGTAAACTTTTGTATAATTTAAGCTTTTATAGAAAGGTTAAGTGCTTTTATATTTAATAATCTTAATAATAATAAACCCAGTTCATATTCATTATATAGATAGGCATACTTTATCTTATCTGGTTTAGCATCCCAGATAAAGCAAAATATTTGTTTTGCTCATATAGGCAGTGCGATAAGTAAGTAAATAAACTTACATACTGTATAACTAAGGAGTTAAAGTTTTTCCATAAATAGACAGGTATTTACCTTCCCATGGTTGCTTGACCTTGTCTATTTTTATTAGTTTTCTATTGAAATTCATTGTGGAGAGCTCATTTATATATTTTGTGATATGAATACCAAGTAAGTCTACCTCATCATCATCCCATTATAGGTAAACTGCAGGGTAATGTAACATTTGTGTCTTTCAAAGATCCAATACGTAATATTGTGCACGTATCATAATTAGGTTTTAGTCCAGAGAGGCCAGAAAAGTTATCTAGATCTTCAATGAGAAATTGCAGGGACTTAATATAAAACTTGAGTCATCGGCATTCCTGGACATCTTTGTTTTTAAGCCTTGGATTTCTAATCCTCTAATGTTATTTTTTAACTCCTCTTGACAGTTCAAAACTCTGGGGTTGCTATCCATTACTTTTACCTATTGAATAAGAGACTCACTGGAATTGAACAAAATTCTGGCATTTATATATAAAAACCAGTCTTAATTTATCAAAGGCCTTTTAATAAATTGCTATGAATAACTGTTCTATTATCTATTATCGTCTATGTACAAAAAAACCTGTCTCATCAGGATGAAGAATACCTGGTTTTGCTTTTTCCATTTATGTTTTGAGGTTGGACTTTAGCACATATTGCTCATTAGCACGTAGGGCGCACGCATTGGTGTCACCTCGTTAGTCAGTATGTGTTACACCTGTAACGGTTGCCATCTCGTTAGTGGGAAGATATTTCACCTGTGCTGGCCCAGGTGCTATTTAAGATGTGGAGGGTCAACACTTTTAGTTGGTGCGTCCTATTTGATTTCTTGAAAAACCTTACTTTATCTGATTTCATTTTGCTCCACTGTGTTGGTTTGCGTCCTGTCTTTAAGTTTGGTGTGGGTTTTTATTTTGTTTGCCTCTTCTTGGGCAAATTTAGTGGGTGCTCATGTGGGTGTCTTTTAGATCCAGTTGTTGTTGCTAGTCTACTTTCAACAACTGACTGTCTTTTAGAGCCCCTCCTAAACACTGGTAAAACCTTTTTAATTCTGAGTGCTATACATTTCGCTATTATTTTAGCATTTTTTTTAGATGGACTGGATCTTTATATTCGCCTTGTTTTAATAATAGTGAAATCAGACCTTCCTACTGAGTACCTGACAGACTTCAATTTCTATAGGAGTAGTCAAGACAAGAAAGTAGTCAAGACGACTAGTTTGATTAAGTCTCCTCCATGTATATCTCACTAGGTCAGGGTTTTTAGTCTCCAAATATCCACTATTTCTAATGTGTCCATAATATTTGTGATCTCCTTAAGGGCATGAGGATGATAGTTTGATCGTTTGTTTACTGTAAATTCAATAGACTGGTATATAGATATTTTTGAAAAAGTGTGGATCATCCTGGTTTGGACCATAGATTAATAAGCCAAATCTGTTTTTCATCCACTTTCATATTCAAAAGGGTCTACCTTCTTTGCAGATCATTCCTGACTGTTTGTACATTCGGATCAACATTTTTTTAAATTAGTATCATCACACCTTTTGAGTTCCTTTTTCCATGACGGAAAATTATTTCACCGCCACATTCCTTTTTCCACGCAACTTAATCTAAAGATGTAGAGTTTCCTGTAAACAGTATATGTTATATTCCTTTTCTTTTAGCCACGTAAAGACTGATCATCTTTTCTTGTAATCTGCTAAGCCGTTACAACTATAACTAGCTAGATTTATTTCACCCCTTACCATAACTAGGTACTATTCTCAGCCTAAATTGACCATAATTAGTGCTTGTAAAGTTACTGCTATAAGAGGTATCATAACGGTCAAAACAATAGCAATATGCACAAAGCAATTGGTGTTTTCATGTTCTTTTTGTTCACTTTTTGGTTTTTTATTCCATTGCCTGTTTGCCTGAGCAAATGCCACAGATGTTAGAAAATGTAGTCAGGATATTATGTGTGTATTAAATCTGAGTAGGTTGATGTGTGTGATTGGATGTGATTTAGTGAAAGTGTGCATGATGTCTGAATAAGAGTAAGACTATAACGTGTGATATCTAAATAGATAATAACCCAGACAATTTGCATGGTTGAGTGTGTGTAACATGAAGTTAATATTCAAAATGATAATTGTAATCCATATAGTGTCAACATCATAGTTGCATTAAATATATTCATAGAAAAACACATCCAAGCATTTCCATAGTGATTGACGTTTCACATGATTATGAAAGAGACATTGCATACCTATAGAGATGGCTTCACTAAAGTACAAATGTATCCCGTACAATATGTTGTTCCCTAACAGCCCTGTTCTGATATCTTCCCATTGCTTGTTATAAACATAAATAGACATGTAGACAAAGACATACAAAAGACTGACAAACATTAAACATTTTTTATATTTAATTATAAAAAATTATCGACAAGAGAGAGCGAAAGAGGAGAGCAATGAAATGTGTGTGTGTGTGTAAGCGAGCATGTAATTTAGTGTGTGTTTGCGTATCAACTTCATACTGTTCAGATATTTTCCAGTCCCCATAATCTTTTCTGTAACCTGTAAAAAGTACTTCTGTGTACAGTGTGATACCAGACTAGTATACACACATCATGCTTGTTTATACATTTATACTTTATACTTTATTCTTGATTCGAGATTGGATTATGGAGTGCTACTGTTTTACGAAGGTTTTAGCGGTCCTTTTTATCACTGAGGCACTTTTTATTTATCTCAGCGCCGAACGTACACGCAAGTTTTCAATTATTCACAACCGAGCCCAGCTCCTAGATTTAGCACACGCAGTGCTATTGCACCCCAGGGAAAAGTCGAGTTGAACGAGTTGAAATGGCGACGCCGTGGACACAGGGCGGGATTGAAGTGTAAAGCAAAGCTTAGGAAATACAAGCCGGCTCTACCGTCTACCATTATGGGCAACGTGAGATTGCTGCATAAAAAGATGGACAAGAGTCTTGTCCATGGATAAAGAGACTACAAGGAAGCTAGCCTATTGTGTTTTACTGAAACATGGCTGAGTGATATCTTCCCCATAGAGAGTGTAACTATCAGCGGTTTCCAGAACATCAGAGCGGACAGGGATAGCATTTCTTCCGGTAATAGTAAGGGAGGGGGGCTGGCTTTATTAGTTAACAGATGGTGTAATCCGAGACATACTACTGTTAAGGAACAGTTTTGTAGCCCGGACATTGAGCTGATAGCCGTTAGCATGAGATCCTACTATTTACCGAGGGAATTCACAGCGGCCATTGCTGTTATTGTTTACATCCCGCCCTCCGCTGACGCAAACACAGTGTGTGACGTCATCCACTCTGTCATTACAAGGTTACAGACAGCGCATCCCAGTGCTTTCTTTGGCATTTCGGGGGATTTTAACCATGCATCTCTCTCTTCAACGCCTCCCACGTTCAAAAAGTTTGTGAAGTGCCCAACCAGGAATAATAAAACTTGTTACAGACTTGTTATATGCTAATGTGAAGGATGCACTCCACTGCCCTCCCTCCCCTCGGTAGATCGGATCATAACCTTGTCCACCTCTCCCCACTCTACAGGCCTATGGTCAAACAGCAGCCTGCGACCACTAGGACCATTAGGAGATGGTCCCTGGAGGCGAATGAGGCCCTACAGGACTGCTTTGAAACAACAGACTGGGATGTGCTCTGTGAGGCTCATGGGGAGGACATTGATGGACTTACTGACTGCATAACGGACTATATCACTTTTTGTGTAGACAACACTGTACCCACCAGGAAGGTACGCTCTTTTCCAAATAATAAACCCTGTGTCACCAGCGATCTGAAGGCCCTGCTGAATGAGAAGAAGAGGGCCTTCAAGGAGGGGGACAGGGACTAATTGAAATGCGTCCAGAGGGAGCTGAAGTTGCGGATTGCTGAGGGGAAGAGGGTATGAGGAGAAGATGGAGGATAAGCTGAGGCAGAGCCAGGTGAGAGAGGTGTGGAAGGGTATGAGAAATATCACTGGCTTCAAAAAGTCAAACAGTGGGCAGATGGCGGGGACCCAGGACCGAGCCAATGAGCTGAACCAATTTTTTAACAGGTTCGATACTGGCCCTGTCCACCTCCCAAGGTCACACACCCTCACAGCTCTGCCACCCCCACTTCGCCTACAACACCTCTGTTGAGACAATCAGCGACCCCCTCCCCAACTCCGCTCCCGCTCCCTCTGGACTGATCTGCAACACCTCCTTTCCCCCCACCTCTGGACTGATCCTCAACACCCCCCTTCCCCCCACCTCCCCACCTGGGTTGGCTTTCACCACCAACCAAATGAGGAGAGAGCTGGAGAGACTACATCAGTGGAAAGCGGCGGGCCCTGATGGCATCAGCCCAAGGGTGCTTAGGGTCAGTGCTGACAAACTGTGTGGAATACTCCAGCCTTAGCCTGAGCCTGGAAAGGGTCCCTGTGCTGTGGAAAACATCCTGCCTGGTCCCAGTGTCCAAGAAGGCGCACCCCACTGTCCTGAATGACTTCAGACCTGAAGCGCTAACATCCCACATCATGAAGACCCTGGAAAGGTTAGTCCTCACTCACCTCAGACCCCTGGTGTGTACATCACTGGACCCCCTGCAGTTCGCATATCAGCGCAACATCGGGGTGGATGATGCATTGTCTCACCTGGACAACGCAGGTTGCACTGTGAGGGTTATGTTTTTTGACTTCTCCAGTGCCTTCAACACCATTCAGCCCCTGCTACAAGGTGAGAAGATGAAAAGGATAAAAGTGGAAGCAGTCTCCTGGGTCAGGTCCTTCAACGTGTGCAGTAAACTACTGCATACCTTCTACCAGTCTGTAGAAGGTATGCAGTGGTGTGCTGGGGCGCCAACATAAAGGCTGGTGATGCTTCTCTGGTAAATAAACTGATTAGGAAAGCTAGCTCTGTTCTGGGGATTAGCCTTGACACTCTAGAGGAGGTGGCGGAGAGACGGATCCTGGCCAAACTGCTGGCCATCATGGACAACGTCACCCACCCTCTGCATGCCATGGTTATGACGCAGAGGAGCACCTTCAGTCACAGACTGATCCCACCACGGTGTGCGAGAGAGCGCAACAGGAGGTCCTTCCTGCCGGCGGCTATTAGACTATTTAATGCCTCACTGGGGTGCCGTGCAGTCGGCAACATAGACCTGGAACTGTTGGGGTGTTAGGACCTAGTTTAACAATTATGCATCCATCCGTGAGTAACTCTGGTCTGTAATCACTCATTCACTCAGGACTTATTTATTCATTCAGGTCTGTATATACATATTAATGTACAGTTGTTATATCACATGCAATACTGTAAGTAATTCTTGGACTGAACTTACGTAGTCATTCACTCAGGAATGCATATTAGTATCCTGTCAGTTGTATCTTTTTTCATTGCGCATTACATGCATTTATCTGTACTAAGAACTGTATTTTAAGGGAATTACTATTAATACCCTAAATTATATCATACACACATTTAGCTATTTAAGTATCTCTTCCTGTCATTTACCTGTACAGTTAATGTAACCATGCAAATATTCACTTACATGTAAATGTAACTGTATATTTACCTGTACAGCTAATTTAACCATGCAAAATATTCACTTTCCTGTTCATTTAATCAGACTGTATATTAAGTAAACTATTATTACCCTCACTTATATCATACGCACTTTTAGTTATTTAAGTATTTCTCTGCCATCGACCTGTATAGTATAGTTAACCATGCAAATACTCCTTATATATCTATATCAACTTGCAATATTTGTATCTTTTTTTTTTCACCTAACACTGTAACAGTATTCAGTCATCCACCCATACTATGCAATGTCTTTTAATAGCTTTTTGCACTCCAGACTTCTTGTATTTTTATACTTTTTCATACTGGCGCACTATGTATCATGTTTCTGTCTTGTGTAATTTCATTATATTTTCAACAAATTAAGTGTTATGGTTGAACTCAAATGTGCTAGTTGATAAAATACCTATATTTATGGAAAAGATGTTTGAGAAGGGTATTCTGTTTTTAAAATATATAGTGAATTGGAATGGTAGAGTTATGTCTTTCATGGAGCAATCTGAATTGTATGGGAAGGTCTGCTCAATCGAAAATGTCAATAAGCATTTTGCTACAGCTGGCCATGCTTTCCACCTGGCTACCTCTACCCCGGCCAACAGCTCTGTACCCCCCGCAGCAACCTGCCCAAACCCCCCCCCGCTTCTCCTTCACCCAAATCCAGACAGCTGATGTTCTGAAAGAGCTGCTAAATCTGGACCCATACAAATCTGCTGGGCTAGACAATCTGGACCCTTTCTTCCTTAAATTATCAGCAAAAATTGTTGCAACCCCTATTACCAGCCTGTTCAACCTCTCTTTTGTATCGTCTGAGATCCCTAGAGATTGGAAAGCTGCCGCAGTTATCCCCCTCATCAAAGGAGGAGACACTCTAGACCCAAACTGTTATAGACCTATATCCATCCTGCCCTGCCTTTCTAATGTCTTCGAAAGCCAAGTTAATAAACAGATCACTGACTTCTTCGAATCCCACCGTACCTTCTCTGCTATGCAATCTGGTTTCCGAGCTGGTCATGGGTGCACCTCAGCTACGCTCAAGGTACTTAACGATATCATAACCGTCATCGATAGAAGACAGTACTGTGCAGCCGTCAATCACCACATTCTTATTGGCAGACTCAACAGCCTTGGTTTCTCAAGTGACTGCCTCGCCTGGTTCTCCAACTACTTCTCAGACAGAGTTCAGTGTGTAAAATCGGAGGGCCTGCTGTCCGGTCCCCTGGCAGTCTCTATGGGGGTGCCACAGGGTTCAATTCTTGGGCCAACCCTATTCTCTATATACATCAACGATGTCGCTCTCGCTGCTGGTGACTCTCTGATCCATCTCTACGCAGACGACACCATTCTGTATACATCTGGCCCCTCTTTGGACACTGTGTTAACTAACCTTCAAACAAGCCTCAATGCCATACAACACTCCTTCCGTGGCCTCCAACTACTCTTAAATGCTAGTAAGACTAAATGCATGCTTTTCAATAGAACGTTGCCTGCACCCGCCCACCGGACTATCATCACTACTCTCGACGGGTCTGACTTAGAATATGTGGACAACAACAAATACCTAGGCGTCTGGTTAGACTGTAAACTCAACTTCCAGACTCACATTAACCATCTCCAATCCAAAATTAAATCTAGAATCGGCTTCCTATTTCGCAACAAACCCTCATTCACTCATGCTGCCAAACATGCCCTTGTAAAACTGACTGTCTTACCGATCCTTGACTTCGACTATGTCATTTACAAAATAGCCTCCAACACTCTACTAAGCAAATTGGATGTAGTCTATCACAGTGCCATCCGTTTTGTTACCAAAGCCCCATATACTACCCACCACTGCGACTTGTATTCTCTCGTTGGCTGGCCCTCACTACATATTCGTCGCCAAACCCACTGGCTCCAGGTCATCTATAAGTCTTTATTTGGTAAATCCCCGCCTTATCTCAGCTCGCTGGTCACCATAGCAACACCTACCCGTAGCATGCGCTCCAGCAGGTACAGCGGTTGAAATAAGTATTGAACACGTCACCATTTTTCTCAGTAAATATATTTCCAAAGGTGCTATTTTCACCAGATGTTGGTAACAACCCAAGTAATCCATACATACAAAGAAACCAAAACAAATAAGTTCAGAAATTATGTAAGTTATGTGTAATAATGTGAAATGACACAGGGAAAAAGTATTGAACACACTTACTGATATTTATTTAATACTTTGTACAAAAGCCTTTGTTGGTAATGACAGCTTCAAGACGCCTCCTGTATGGAGAAACTAGTCGCATGCATTGCTCTGGTGTGATTTTGGCCCATTCTTCCACACAAACAGTCTTCAAATCTTGAAGGTTCCGTGGGCCTCTTCTATGAATCTTGATCTTCAGTTCTTTCCATAGATTTTCAATGGGATTTAAGTCAGGTGATTGGCTGGGCCATTCTAGCAGCTTTATTTTCTTTCTTTGAAACCAATTGAGAGTTTCCTTGGCTGTGTGTTTGGGATCATTGTCTTGCTGAAATGTCCACCCTCGTTTCATCTTCATCATCCTGGTAGATGGCAGCAGATTTTTGTCAAGAATGTCTCGGTAAATTTGCCCATTCATCATTCCTTCAATTATGTGAAGTTTGCCAGTACCATTTGCTGAAAAGCAGCCCCACACCATGATGTTCCCACCTCCAAACTTCACTGTTGGTATGGTGTTTTTAGGGTGATGTGCAGTGCCATTTCTCCTCCAAACATGGTGTGTATTATGACATCCAAACAGTTCATGATTTGCTTTCCACTTCCGTATTATGGCCCCAACAGTGCTCACTGGAACATTCAGAAGCTTAGAAATGCGCCTATAACCAATGCCATCATTATGTTTTGCAACAATTAGGTTGCGAAGGTCTTGAGACAGCTCTTTGATTTTACCCATCATGAGATGTGTCTTGTGTGACACCTTGGCAATGAGACCTTTTTGTAGGCCATCAGTTGGGACTGAACCAGCTGATATTAATTTGTACTGACAGGGGGCTGGATTGCTTTTTAATTACTGATAGTTTTCAGCTGTTGTCTTGGCTTTCCATGCCTTTTTGCACCTCCCTTTCTTCATGTGTTCAATACTTTTTCCCTGTGTCATTTCACATTATTACACATAACTTAATTTCTGAACTTATTTGTTTTGGTGTTCAATACTTATTTCACCCGCTGTATATCTCACTGGCCACCCCCAAAGCCAACACCTCCGTTGGCCGCCATTCCTTCCAGTTCTCTGCTGCCATTGACTGGAACGAATTGCAAAAATCCTTGAAGCTAGAGGTTCCTATCTCCCTCACTAACTTTAAGCATCAGCTGTCAAAGCTGCTTATCCATCACTGTACCCGTATATAGCCCTTCTGTAAATAGCCCACCCTACTACCTCATCCCCATATTTATTTTTTTAACTTCTGCTCATTTTGCACTCCAGTATCTCTATTTGCACATCATCATTTGCACATTCCTTCATTCCAGTGTTAATGCTAATCTGTAACTTATTTCGCCACTATGGCCTATTTATTGTCTTCCTAACTTTACTGTATTTTGCACTACATTTGTACTCTGTATATAGATTTTCTATTGTGTTATTGACTGTACGTTATTTCCCATGTGTAACTTTTTTTGTCGCTCTGCTTTGCTTTGTCTTGGCCAGGTCGCAGTTGTAAATGAGAACTTGTTCTCAACTGACCTACCTGGTTAAATAAAGGTGAAATAAAAATCCAATATTTCAACCAATTTATTACAGCACTATTCCAAAAATGGAGGAGGCAGGTGGCAAATGGAGGAGGTAGGGAGCACCAGCTTCATTTGAGGACCAGCTTTTTTGCACTCCAGACTTCTTGTATTGTTATACTTTTTCTATGTATCATGTATCGTGTATACGTCTTTTGTGTATTTTCGTTCTGGCATTTTGCACCTGCCCTGTGTTGTTTTCGTAGCTGCTTGACAAAGAAATTTCCCCTCTGGGATCAATAAAGTATCTATCTATCTAATTTCCACTTCAAGTGAGACTTTGAAATGTCAAATCCATGTGAAATCATGTGGTTTTTCTACATGTTAAATCATGTGGTTTTTCTACATGTTAAATCATGTGGTTTTTCTACATGTGAAATCATGTGGTTTTTCTACATGTGAAATCATGTGGTTTTTCTGTATGGGATAATGAATAGAGTATGTGTTCAAACAAGACTTAATGTACAGTAGATGTTGATATTGCTCAGTACCAGGGACTAGACAGACACTGGATTCCCGTCCATGTCACCATGGAAACCAGCCACTGAGAAGAACATATTTTATCTTCTTTGTTATCTTTCAAGAGATATTATGGTTCAGGGCACTGGGCGATGAAGCTTGTTGCACTCTGACAAAATTAACCCCAAGAGGCAGAAACAAAAGAAAAGGTTTTGTGATATGTTTTTTGTTACTCTTTCACCAGATTCTGTGTGTTAATATTTGTACTATAGGATGATGTCGACCTCAGGCAGTAAACTGCAGTTTCATTAAAGGGTATTTCAGTAGAAATGTTCTCTCTCTCTCTGCCCCTCTCTCTCTCTGCCTCTGCCTCTCTCTTTGCCTCTCTCTCTGCCCCTCTCTCTCTCTCCATCTCTCTTTGCCTCTCTCTGCCTCTCTCTCTCTGCCAATGTGAAAATCAAATTGTGCTGTCGCTCATTATCAATAACCTGAAACTCTTGGGAGCTCTGAGAGATGGTGCATGAGAGGGAGTAACTATACTGAGACAAAAGCTCTATGGAGTGATTTTGTTGTAGTTCATTTATTTTTCTGTTTTAATCTATTGAATTATCTGAAATTGGACTGCATTCTCTAGTACGCAGTTGGTTATTAAAGAGTGTCTAGGGCTGATGTAAGTAAGCGTAACACTCCTCTTTAGGATGTGCTTTCCATGATCAGACAACCCTTTCTTGTGTCTTCTACTGTTCTTCCACACCCTTAACAGTTTATTTTTGTTGTTGAGTTTTGTTTGCTCCCTAGTAGACATCTATGTGAGTCATTCCCATGATGCAGCAGAGCTCACTGTTTACCAGAGCTCACTGGTGAAGATGAGTTTTTACCATGACAAGCTAATCATGCTCCTGTCACAGGCTTACTTTAGTGTGTGGTTGCCTGAGGCTAAGGCCAGCTGAATCCCTACTACCCTAGGACCACACACCATCACAGACAGTGTTCATAGCATGATGATGCTGCACATCAAAGGATGCGATTTAACTCTGTACGTTTGGATGTTACATTTGGATGTTATGATATCGGTGCACTCAGGCAAAGAGGCCCTCATCACTCAAGCTGACTTGAGGAGCACAATTTAAATCTTGGCAACCGCAAACCTGCAGGGTTTATGCACTGATGAGTCTTTGGCTGAGTACCTAGAGTTACCTAAAGCAGACATGCCAGTCAGTCACGCCATGCTGATGTTTGATGTTGGGGGATGATGAGATGTCAGTTTGTCATTCTGTATCTTGCTCCCTCAGTTTTCTTCTAAGAACAAAACCCCATTATGAATGGCGCTATGGTAATGTTTTGCCCCATGGTCCCAGGGCTTTTTAATATTTCACTGAGAGCATGTGTGGAGCCTAAAATTATTTTAAGAATGGCACTCACCACTACATTTCCATGGACAATCACCATGCTAACTGGGTTGGTGCTACTCACTCACACATTCCTCCTATGGTGGACCAGACACTTCTGGAATTAAATCCCAATAGACTTAGGTGTCTCCCTGTTACTTGAAGCTGACATTTATTAATTTGGAATAAAAATGAGGTGGGTCCAGGCTGGGGTGAGATCTGTCTTCTATCAGGGTCATAATGAAGACCCAGGGGGCTACTGTCCTCCTACAAAGATTACCCTCCACAAGCTCATTGTCTCACATTTTCAAGATAATTATCTCTTACTTCCTTTGCAAGATAATATTAGTGGGTAAGTATTTTACTTCAAAAATATAATAGCCACATTTTATTTAGTATTTCTTAACCATATTTGTTATTGTAGAATGCTGCTTTGAGCATGCTTTGAGCACGCATAAGGTGAATAAATATACTTTTATTAAGGAATCCTACATTTCACATTTTTGAGGGGCCATCAAACTCTTTAATTTCAACTCTATTGTCATATTGAAACAGGGAAGAATGACTCATAACAGTAGCAAGATACACTGTATTAAATGCTTCACATGGAGGAGAGAATGTGAGAGAAGATGAGAGAAATGGAAAAATACCCTTTCAGTATAATGGCCTAGACACCGCTATGGAGCAGACATGATAAAATAAATACCACAATCGACCAACAAAGAGCCAGAGGAATGCTGTGAGCACTCTAGGAATGTAGAGCACATGGTCTTAGTTGGCTATTGAAGTCACTGCTGGGAGATGTGGTGCTACTGAATACACACACAGATGTCCTGTGACCTTGAGGCATTTTTGAAACATCCTTTTTAAATTGCAGTAAATAAGGTGCCGCTCTTGAAGAGTGTGTACGTGGTCAGGAAGGAAAGAGAGGTTGCCTCTGTAATGAAGCTATTTTCGTTTATTCCTTCTGTCTCTCCTTTTCTCATTCACTCTTTGGCAAATGCATGCTCCTTCTCTCATTTTCTCTCTCCCTCTACTCTCTCTGCTCTCGCTATGCTTTGGGCATTTTCACTCCTTTATTCATCTATTTCTCAAATCAACACTGCCCAATCAGTTAAAATATAATTCACAAACAATTAAAATATTCTGGATAGGAATCTATAATATTGACATGACATTGTTGTATTTATTTCATTAGGACAAGTGAAAGAAAACCCTAAAACACATTACCGTTCAAAAGTTTGGGGTCACTTAGAAATGTCCTTGTTTTTGAAAGAAAAGCAAATTGGCAGCTTCATTAAATAGTACCCACAAAACACCAGTCTCAACGTCAACAGTGAAGAGGAACAGCTATTTAATGAAGCTGCCAGTTGAGGACTTGTGAGGCGTCTGTTTCTCAAACTAGACACTCTAATGTATTTGTCCTCTTGCTCAGTTGTGCACCGGTGTCTCCCACTCCTCTTTCTCCTCCTCTATTCTGGTTAGAGCCAGTTTGCGCTGTTCTGTGAAGGGAGTAGGACACAGCGTTGTACGAGATCTTCAGTTTCTTGGCAATTTCTCGCATGGAATAGCCTTCATTTCTCAGAACAAGAATAGACTGACGAGTTTCAGAAAAAAGTTATTTGTTTCTGGCCATTTTGAGCCTGTAATCGAACCCACAAATGCTGATGCTCCATATACTCAACTAGTCTAAAGAAGGCCAGTGTTATTGCTTCTTTAATCAGCACAACAGTTTCCAGCTGTGCTAACATAATTGCCAAAGGGTTTTCTAATGATCAATTAGCCTTTTAAAATTATAAACTTGTTTATCTAACACAACGTGCCATTGGAACACAGGAGTGATGGTTGCTGATAATGGGCCTCTGTACGCCTATGTAGATATTCCATTACAAATCTGCCGTTTACAACTACAATAGTCATTTTCAACATTAACAATGTCTACACTGTATTTCTGAGCAATTTTATGTTATTTTAATGGACAAAAAATTTGCTTTTCTTTCAAAAACAAGGACATTTCTAAGTGACCCCAAACTTTTGAACGGTAGTGTACATCCACAACTCAGCACAGTACATTTTTAGATGTCAAAGTTTGAAAATGTGTTCTGTGAGCTGAGCTATCTGTAGTGCTGGCTGGTTCATTCAAAAAGTAGCAGCAGCACTTTGATGGATGACCACAGTTTTAGTTTAATGAGTGGAAGGTTGAGGCTGCAACATGACTCACTTTATACTGCCAGAAAATGAAATGTTGCTTTTGCCTAAAAAGGATTTCACTATAGGAGTACCTGCTCCTCCACCAAAATGTACAGTTCGCACTATGCATTGAAGCAGGTGGCGTTCTCCTGGCATCCGTCAAACCCAGAATCGTCCGTCGGACTGCCAAATGGTGAAGAGTGATTCATCACCTCAGAAAACGCGTTTCCACTGCTCCAGAGTCGAATGGCGGCGAGCTTTACACCACTTCAGCCGAGGCTTGGCATTGCGCATGGTGATCTTAGGCTTGTGTGCGGCTCCTCGGACATGGAAACCCATTTCATGAAACTCCCAACGAACAGTTATTGTGCTGACATTGCTTCCAGAGGCAGTTTGGAACTCTGTAGTGAGTGTTGCAACCAAGGACAGATCCCGCTCTCTACGTTCCCGTTCTGTGAGCTTGTGTGGCCTACCACTTCGCGGTAGAGCCGCTCCTAGACGTTTCCACTTCACAATAACAGCACATACAGTTGACCGGGGCCGCTCTAGCAGGGCAGAAATTTGACGAACTCACTTGTTGGAAAGGTGGCATCCTATGCCAGTGCCACGTTGAAAGTCACTGAGCTCTTCAGTAAGGCCATTCTACTGCCAATGTTTGTCTATGGCGACTGCATGGCTGTTTGATTTTCTACAACTGCCAGCAACGGATGTGGCTGAAATATCCGAATCCACTCATTTGAAGGGGTATCCACATTCTTGTGTATATATAGGGTAAATCTCTAAACTGTCAACATTAAAGCAAAATGTTTATCATTACCAAAGTGTGCATGCTTCAATGTATTTAGGAAAGCACTATTTCAATCACGCTTTTGAGAAAACAATTAAAATGTAATAGTGTCACTTATAGATGAGCTGCATTAAACCGTCTTATTCATCACTTGGACAATATCTATTTACTCTGAGCTAATAACATTAGCCAAGGATTTGCATGGATTCATTTTTCTTAAGCACATTTCAAAACTTGTCTATTTCCTCCCTGATCATAAGGTGCTTAATCAAATCTGCAGTCTCCGTCATGCAACCTTCAGATACATAGATACAGAGGGTGGCAGGTAGCCTAGCTGTTAGAGCATTGGGCCAGTAACCAAAAGGTTGCTGGTTTGAATCCCCAAGCTGACAAATTAGGCACTTAACCCCAATTTGCTCCAGGAGCTGACCCTGTGGGTAGGCTGTCATTGTAAATAAGAATTTGTTCTTAACTGACTTGCCTAGTTAAATAAAGAAATAAAGCATGACCTGGCTTGGTTGATGATGTTGCTATATTTCAAATTGTTTTGTTGATTTCCTGGTATAGTGCTTCCATGAATGTCAAATGGAATCAGATATGAGCTAGAGGGGGGTTGTGGGTAGAGCGTTGGGCCAGTAACCAAAAGATTGCAGGATCGAATTCCTGAGCTGGAGGTGAAAACCTGTCGATGTGTCCTTGAGCAAGACACTTAACCCACATTTGCTTCAGGGGCTGACCCTGTAGGTAGGCTGTCATTGTAAATAAGAATTTGTTCTTAATTGACTTGCCTAGTTTTATTTTAAAAAATCGAGGGAGCACTGTTTTAAGTGGTTTCTTTAACAACATCTTCCCAGGCCTTTTTATTTGGTTGCAAACTTTGTACACTTAAACCTGCACTGAATCAATAAAAAGCTCAAACTTTACATAACATTTGTAGAAAGTAGAGTGCTTTAGGCTGTTTACTCCATTACAACTATGTTGTCCAAAATGTATTACCCATGACATTCAGTTTGATATTCAAAAGTAGAGTGCTAATTAGAACAACAGCAATATCAACAGCTTCAGAAAAGCACGGGGCACCAAACTGTAATATAGCAGTTGGTTTTCAACAGTATCTATGGGGTCATCGTACTGAACATCAGAAAATTATTACAGAAGGTGTTGTGTTGGGGCCTTGTTTTGGAACTCGTTATGAGGGCTTATGTGACAATCTAATGTAGGCTACAGTGTGTGTGGTTTTCATTGACCGTGGAAGGGATCCATTGCTCTGAGATCACCATTACACTAAGGTATACTGTAACTGACACAGACTGTTATATTCCTATGAATACTGTCAACTGGCTTTGTACTAAATAGGATACATTTGATCTCCTGTGAGAAAACATCCAGTGCTTTTGAAATACCTTTACATTGTGTGATGATTCAAGACAAGAGAAACATATTTTGTAAAGCTTCAACAAGAGATTATTCCTTTGCAGGTTGTATAGATTAAAATGTTTTGTTCATTAGTCAATCTCTCCAGAGTATAATATCCAAATGTGCTTTGTGATAGACTTGAGTGGGAAGAATTGTCTACCATGTTTCCACTTTTGGAGTCGTTCAGGACAAAAACTTGATCAATAACTCTACACATTCAACACAGCTATCGTTTCATAGGATCTCTAAGCCTGAACACGATATCATTAGGAGGAATCATCGGAGCCAGCTCTCATAAAATGTTCATTCCCAGCGTCTTCCTTAAATGAAAATGTTCTAATTGATCATTTAGAGGACACTAATGCCTTTTTGGCTCTTAGAGGATGGAAATCTGAATGATTTAATATTTCATTATTTTCTGTTCAAGTTATTGATGTGATTGGATTTTAATGAGGATTCTCCTTTCTGCACACCTGTCAATATTTCCTGTGGAGCTTGTTTTACTTGTGTGAAGTGAATGAAGATATCAACCTATCTCAACATCACCATTAAAGTGTACATGTACCGAATCCTTACAGAGATAATCTAAATCATGCATTGATGTCACTGGGACATTTGCTCAGAAAGATTAGTTACTGGTGCGTTCACATACTGTCGGAGTTATCGGAAGTTTGAAGTTCTGACTGGGAGGTTTCACTTGAACGACCCTCAAAGTCATAATTACAAGTGGGGAAACTGAGAAAATGTTGTTACTGAGTTGCCGAGTTGTGACGTTTCACCACAAGATGATAACAAATCAGTTTTTAACAATGACAAATGTATCAAGTGGATAACGTAGCTACTTTGACCATATTGTCAATGTTAAGCAAGCTAGCTAACTTTATTATTAGCTTGTCTATCTAGCTAAAATCTTATTGGTTGAAGATTTGTTCTGACTTCAAAAGCCCCAAAACACAATCATGCTGTACTTAAAGTGGAACTGACAGCGTTTTTAACAGACATTCATAATATCAGTCCAAAATATAAAATTCCCAGTTTACGCTTCAAAACCTTATAAGAGGTTTTAAAAATAGGTTATATATAGGTTACATTGTTAGCAGAATAGATGGATGCAGTTCAATGCATAATTAATATAATTCACCAATACATTTCTTGGTAGTTCAAAAAATATTACTATCAGGTTGTAAATCACAGCTGGCCTGGTACATTGTTTGCTGCCTCCACCCATTCAGGATGCACTGTTTCAGTTTCATTGACTCAATATGTTGAACAAAAACGACTGTAACTAAGGGTGGGAATGTCAATACAATCAAACTAGCCAGGGCAATGATCACAAGTCAGTCATAACGTAGCTAATAGGCTAGCACACGTGTCAAACACAAGGCCCGAGGGGCTGAATAGGAGACACAAGCCAGTATAAATAAGTCAACAGTTGACTCATATACTTTATGAAATTACAGCCTAATGCGCTTTGGTGAATTCAATTTCGATTGAGCTGCTTTCGCGTGTCCCGTTTACAGCACGCAGAGGAGGCAAAGTGTACAGACACATGCCACAGTCCTAGCTAAGCTACTAAAATGTTGCAGTCTGGCTTCGGCTTTTAAAGCTTGACAATAAATAACCAAAATAACAAAACCTGCAACAAAACACCATGCAAAGGAGAAACATGTAGGCCTATTACAGCAACATTTGAGCGGTGGCCTAGGCTGGCAACTCAACTACAATACCTTTTGAGTACACCATACAGCAATGCTGCATTCAGGTAGCCGAATGGTTAGAGTGGTTAGAGTGTTGGGCCCGTAACTGAAAGGTTGCTGGATCGAATCCCCGAGCTGACAAGATAAAAATCTGTTGTTCTGCCCTTGAACAAGGCAGTTAACCCACTGTTCCTAGGCTGTCATTGTAAATAAGAATCTGTTCTTAACTGACTTGCCTAGTAAAATAAAGGTTAAATAAAAACCACAACGGTGATCCATGCAGTGCAAAGAAATGAACTATAGCTAAGTTGCAACTATAGCTACACTTTTTAATATTTTGAGTTAGGGTTGCAGCATATTATGCACATCTGCAAGTATAGCAGCAAAGGCTGGACAAATATTATTTAACTTTTGTTTGAATATATTAAAATGCTATATACAGCATCCTATGTACATAAGTGGACATTCTAAAGAAAAAAAAATCAAATTAAACAATGGTTAGTTTGGGTCGCATTTGTACGTTTTAGGCTGTGTCAAATAGGAAATGTTTTTTTGTTTTTTATATTGCCGTGATTGAGTTCAACACCCCTGGGCTAGTGTATCTATTTATGTAGCAAGCTAAAAACACGGCGCCTAGTGTTAGCTAGCTAGCTGCTGGGTGGATGTCATCTCATTGAAGGAGTGGGTGACAGACTTTTCCCCCTCGTATCATTTTTGTCGGTGGCTACAGCTACTGTAGAGACGCAAGTGTCATTTGGTTTGTGAATTGCTTTGCTAGCTAGCTAGCCATGCTGGACTTGAATGACTGTTATCCACAGTTAGCATATCTATTAGTTGTCAATCAAATGCATTTGGCATCGATCAAATGGGTGGTCAGGCAGTCAAGTTCCTGTTGTCAAAACGTGGGTTGGGACAAGCATGCATTGGCCAACTAGAAAAAGTTTGATTGTTTATCTAATGTTCCCTCTTTAGATTTGAGCTCATCTCGCTCTGGCTAGCATCAGTTGTTGATATTTTTGGTATTGATATGCATAGGCAACTGAGGGAGAAATGGTTTGATCAATAGGACTGTGAAGTTCCCATTTGTAAGAGGATTTACATATTTGCAGAAATCCATTCAAGTGTATTTTTTGGCGAATTCGTTCGAATTATCTAAAGTCGCGCTGTTGCTACTGCCTGTAATAACAGTCCAGTTCAAAGTGAACGATGGCAGGCCTGTGTGGAAAATGGCTTTGCATAACGGCCTTTCCCACTCTATATGGCTATAGAATTTTCACAATTGCCTTCCCAAACATTCTATGAATTTATGAAAATGACCATATCTAAGGGCTCGCTTGTCAGAAAAAAAATATGTTAATATTGCTAAAACGCTGTCAGTTCCACTTTAAGACTTCCTTATTGGGAAGTTTTCCACTTCTGATGGGTACTTGAATGCACTATAAGTATTGCATTCAGCCTCTGTGTGGTGGAAAGCAGATTTATTAAAGTCAAGCCTTGGAGAATATCATGCTAGATGAATTACAATCTGTCAACTAATGAATCTGCAGAACCTTAAACTTCCCCCTGTAGTAAGTAATGAAATATACGGCATGAGATAAAATGCCAGTTTGATTCAGAATATGGTCCCAACATGAAGCTAAGTCTCTATTGGATGCAGTACTTTCTATGATTTGAAATGCTAACTAATATGGGCCTAGAGGGACAAAGTTACAGTATGAGAGAATTTGAATTGCTAATATTTTGCAAATACTGTAATTTAAAGGAAGTACATGAAGTCCTAGTACAGTATACACACTTTGTAGTATAGGTCAACACTACATATTTGATGACGTAACTGGCTAACTGAGTTTGTCTCTGTGGAATCTGTGTTAATTTATTGCGTTACTGCAGACGACACCTACTTTACCCCTGCTTTGCAGATCTAAAGACATTATAAGTTACTCATGTTTGTCTCCAGAAAATATCAACATTGACAGAGAAAAAAGTCTCCCTGTTAATGAATATGGATGTGTTTCATAAATGACTCTGGGAATCTTGCAAAACAGACTCATTAGCTCCCACAGAACTTAATTTTTCTCCAGATGCAGTGGATCAGTGGTGAGCTCCGTCATGTGTCCCTGGCCATTACTCTGGCATGTCTGCTGTGTTCTCCATGCCAACTAAGAGATAGGAATCATAGCCTGACATTGTCTGTGTTTAGGCTCATCACTCACATGGCTTCAGTGGCCACTTTGACACGAATGAGCAGATGCCAACCACAAAAGAGGTACAAGAGCTTGCGTGTGTGTGTGCGTGCGTGAGTCTGTGTGTGCCTGCGTCGTGTATTTCAGGTAACAAATAACTATTGTACATATTATAGTTATATAATCTTTCTTTGTGATTGTGTTTGGATATTCTGTGACTTTGCTCCTTATTATTGTGTTCGGATGTTCTGTGGCTTTGCTCTCAGGGAAAGGACTGATAGAAGAAGAACAGAAAGAAGGGAACACATTGTTACTTTGGCCCGACGCCTAGAAACTGTGTGTGCTAGGTCATCATCAGCCTATTGCACCCTGAGAGCAGAGACGCCTAGTTTGTGCATGAGTATAAAGAGTGCTGAAGGGAGTCGTGGTAAATTCCACGACAACCGTTATAAATTAAACAAGGGTAAAGAGTTATCTGGTTTTAATTGTATCATGCAAGGTGGGAGGTCTGAACCTTTGTTTCAATACAGAGTCACACAGTGAGGATGGGGTTCCACTCCAGTGTTAGTGATGTGTCTCTTCTGTGTTCACTGCATGTTTGTGTGCCTGTCTATACTCCCTTGTAACGTTACATGGTCCATGATGTCTCCCTGCTGGGTTGTGGAGTGGAATGGCTTCCTTATGGCCATGAAGATGATGCAGAGCTCTCTAAGGTTAGCAACTGAAGCTACTGTCAGAGAAACAGAAAAGAAAGATAAAGAGAAGATGCACTGTACAGTATGTTGGTATGATGGATCACACCAAGTTGCTCATAGAAGTAGGCTTTTATTACTATATATGCATACTTAAATGGCTTGTTATAGTCTGTCGATTTGGGCAAATGGATAAAGAGGCATACCTGTCCAAACTGGTCCCTCTTTAGCTATAGAGCTTTCAAATCCAGCCCAAAATCAGTCACTCTCCATCTGATGAGCTATTCAGTCACACCCTACGGTCTAAGTGCGTTGCACCACTGTGATAATGCCCATTTACTCCCCTGTTAGGCCATTAAGGTAGACCGCTAAAACCAGGAGCCATTCTACTATATCTCTTACCAGACAGATACTGTTTTTTTTTAAAAATATATTCATCCTACCAACGTAACATGCAGTATGAAATGTTATTTCAATGTGTTATTGTTCAAATGTCGTTGCCTAGTGGTTGGGTGGCAAGTAATGAATTGGTATAAAACAGTTCTACAACTATTCAATCTTAATTACTTGAGTTTTCGATTAATCGTTCAGGGTTTCTATCAAGTGGGGTTAGTACTTGAGTAGGATGGCTGAGTGAACTGTGCTAGGTGGATCTTTTTGCTCATCATCTGTCTGAGAGCTAGAGCTATTGATCCTGTCACCTTACAGTGTCTTTCTGCTGAAGACCAAGGGGATACGTGGAGGGAAGGTGGGGCATGGCGTGTCAGTAAATAAACATGCCACTCAGTCAGACAGATTGTGTTGTTGACAGCCAGTGAGTGTTGGGTTGTGTTCAGGGGAGCTCTAATGTGACAGCAGAAAACACCATCTGTCATAAAGATGTGAGAAGGCACGTGGTTAGGGGCTATGAACTCTCTTCTGTCTCTCCAGGTGTGCTGAATTCCTGTGTAGCTCAGTTGGTAGAGCATGGTGCTTGCAATGCCAGGGTTGTGGGTTTGATTCCCAGAGGGGACCAGTATGGAGAACAATAGAATGAAAATGTGTGCACTTACTGTAAATCCCTATGGATTAGAGCATTTGCTAAATGAGACATGAACTGAAAAAGGAGAAAATACTACATAATGTTGTTGTTTCTCACTTACCTGTATGTGATGACAAGGTTACAACTACCTTTTTCTAGACTGGGTAGGCTTTGGCTTGGTCTGTTATTTTATGTCATATGATGCATTTTGCTTCTTGAAAGTCCAATATCTTGAAAACTTGAGTGCTGACATGCAAACACTTTTGGGACTTTATCAACAGTAGACTAATAAAAAAAAATAGCAAAAGATTGTTTTTGAGTCGAGTTTTACTTCAACGCTTGTTTCACTGCATAGCAGTTGTGTAACCTTTTTATTGTATCAGTTGACTTTGAAGGGCACTGTTGCCCAGCCCCTCCCATCCCGTACCTCATTGGATCATTAAACTTATTTCATGAGCTCTGAGATTTATTTGCACTCCTTCCTTTACGTAGTGGGTAAAGAGCTCTCTGGCTTTTTGGACGTGAAGGGCGGCCTATAAAAGCAGTCCATTATTGTTATTGTAACTGAGACGGGGCCGTGCCATCGGATGCAGAGAGAAGACACAAGTCATTAAATCTAAATGAAGCAATATTTTCATTGAGCCCATGAAGAGCTCTCGCTGTGGTAGATGGATGTTCCTGCTTTCTGTTGCCCTTTTCTGTCGAGGGTAAATAGAATAAACTTCATACTTAAGAGGGCCAAGTAAATTAGTATTCCACTGAAGAAGGAAGACACAGTAGAAATGGGTAACCTTTACTATTGGCCCACAGCAGATGTTGTATTTTGACCCGTTATCTGGCTGATATCCACTGTTACACATTATCCTCTATTTCCTATAGTCAAGTGTTAAACAATGAGGCCTTGTATTAGTCTTCAGAGAGAGAGAGAGAGAGAGAGAGAGAGAGAGAGAGAGAGGGGGGGGGGGGGGGATTGGAGAGAGAGAGAGAGAGAGAGAGAGAGAGAGAGATAGAGAGAGAGAGAGAGAGAGGGGGATTGGAGAGAGAGAGACAGAGAGACAGAGAGAGAGGGGGATTGGAGAGAGAGAGACAGAGAGAGAGATTGGAGAGAGAGAGACAGAGAGAGAGATTGGAGAGAGACAGACAGACAGAGAGAGAGAGAGAGAGAGAGGGGGATTGGAGAGAGAGAGACAGAGAGAGAGATTGGAGAGAGAGAGACAGACAGACAGAGAGAGAGAGAGAGAGAGACAGAGAAAGAGATTGGAGAGAGAGAGACAGACAGACAGAGAGAGAGAGAGAGAGAGAGAGAGAGAGAGAGAGAGAGAGAGAGAGAGAGAGAGAGAGAGAGAGAGAGACCTTGTATATTTTAGATGGTCGGAGATGATCCCCTGCCCCATCCTTGTTGTAAACAGTTTAAAATCCCAATTTGTCGGGTCAGCATTGCTCTCAGCACAGTAACATCGATCCAACTATTGATTGGAGGGAGGTCTTCAACCATCTGCTTTGTTGTGTGTTTTAAATTTCACTCCATCTATCGGGGTCACACAACACTGTGTTAACCTCATTAAACAGCTTCCTCATCATCAGTGTCACTGGATTCCAATAGACTGGGATTACCCAGAGGCCAAAGCTGGTTTCAATGACATCATTACAAGCACAGACCTAGGATGAGTAGAACTGGCATCCCCATTCAAGTCAATAATGCCACATTGGGTGGTTACAACTCATTGTGCTGGCTGGGTAATTTTGTTTTTATACTGGTTGAGTTGGTACTCCCTCTACACTTTGTAGAAGTGTGTGATTTGTGACAGACATAGTAAACAACACTGAGTAAGACCTCATAGTTGAATGGTGGTGCATGTCATAAAGCTAATGATGATGCAGAAGCTGTCTTCATCTGTTGTGGTGCATAGAAATTATCTATTTTTTTTACAACTCTTCTCTTTCATGTGACATCATATATATATTTAATAGGATGGCATCGTGGCACATCATTTACTGAAATATTAATTATCTATTTTTATGGCATGGCACGTCACTTAGTTTGGTGTAAAGACATCAATCACCAAATACTGCTTTGTTATTGGTTGACTAAGAAAGCAAGTGGCATTACTGCTGTGAATCTAAACATCTTATTAATTTGACATAATCACCTTTAGTCAAAATGCATCAGTTTTCAAAATTCCCCATCTCAGGCCATATATTTTATATATATATATATATATATACAGCGGGTGAAATAAGTATTGAACACGTCGCCATTTTTCTCAGTAAATATATTTCCAAAGGTGCTATTGACATGAAATGTTCACCAGATGTTGGTAACAACCCAAGTAATCCATACATACAAAGAAACCAAAACAAATAAGTTATGTGTAATAATGTGAAATGACACAGGGAAAAAGTATTGAACACATGAAGAAAGGGAGGTGCAAAAAGGCATGGAAAGCCAAGACAACAGCTGAAAACTATCAGTAATTAAAAAGCCCCCTGTCAGTGCAAATTAATATCAGCTGGTTCAGTCCCAACTGATGGCCTACAAAAAGGTCTCATTGCCAAGGTGTCACACAAGACACATCTCATGATGGGTAAAAGCAAAGAGCTGTCTCAAGACCTTCGCAACCTAATTGTTGCAAAACATAATGATGGCATTGGTTATAGGCGCATTTCTAAGCTTCTGAATGTTCCAGTGAGCACTGTTGGGGCCATAATACGGAAGTGGAAAGACAATCATTTCACCATAAATTTGCCTCAACCAGGTGCTCCTCGCAAGATTTCTGACAGAGGAGTGAAGAGAATAATCAGAAGAGTTGTCCAAGAGCCAAGGACCACTTGTGGAGAGCTTCAAAAATACCTGCAATTAGCAGGTACTGTTGTCTCAAAGAAAACAGTAAGTAATGCACTCCACCGCCATGGCCTGTATGCACGCTCACCACGCAAGTCTCCATTGCTGAAAAAAAAGCATGTTGAAGCTTTTTTAAAGTTTGCTGCACAACATTTGGAAAAGCCAGTGAAATACTGGGAGAATATAGTGTGGTCAGACGAGAGCAAAATTGAACTGTTTGGATGTCATAATACACACCATGTTTGGAGGAGAAATGGCACTGCACATCACCCTAAAAACACCATACCAACAGTGAAGTTTGGAGGTGGGAACATCATGGTGTGGGGCTGCTTTTCAGCAAATGGTACTGGCAAACTTCACATAATTGAAGGAAGGATGAATGTCACACCAGAACAATGAATGCGACTAGTTTCTCCATACAGGAGGCGTCTTGAAGCTGTCATTACCAACAAAGGCTTTTGTACAAAGTATTAAATAAATATCAGTAAGTGTGTTCAATACTATTTCCCTGTG
The DNA here is from genome assembly GCA_023634145.1 of Thymallus thymallus. Lineage (NCBI taxonomy): Eukaryota > Metazoa > Chordata > Actinopteri > Salmoniformes > Salmonidae > Thymallus > Thymallus thymallus. The sequence goes on along the minus strand of CM042392.1, from coordinate 22,476,678 downwards.
TCATTTCACATTATTACACATAACTTACATAATTTCTGAACTTATTTGTTTTGGTTTCTTTGTATGTATGGATAACTTGGGTTGTTACCAACATCTGGTGAAAATTTCATGTCAATAGCACCTTTGGAAATATATTTACTGAGAAAGATTGTGACGTGTTCAATACTTATTTCACCAGCTGTATATATACAGTGGGGAGAACAATTATTTGATACACTGCCGATTTTGCAGGTTTTCCTACTTACAAAGCATGTAGAGGTCTGTAATTTTTATCATAGGTACACTTCAACTGTGAGAGACAGAATCTAAAACAAAAATCCAGAAAATCACATTGTATGATTTTTAAATAATTAATTTGCATTTTATTGCATGACATAAGTATAAGATCACCTACCAACCAGTAAGAATTCCGGCTCTCACAGACCTGTTAGTTTTTCTTTAAGAAGCCCTCCTGTTCTCCAGTCATTACCTGTATTAACTTCACCTGTTTGAACTCGTTACCTGTATAAAATACACCTGTCCACACACTCAATCAAACAGACTCCAACCTCTCCACAATGGCCAAGACCAGAGAGCTGTGTAAGGACATCAGGGATAACATTTTAGACCTGCACAAGGCTGGGATGGGCTACAGGACAATAGGCAAGCAGCTTGGTGAGAAGGCAACAACTGTTGGCGCAATTATTAGAAAATGGAAGAAGTTCAAATGACGGTCAATCTCCCTCGGTCTGGGAAACCATGCAAGATCTCACCTCGTGGGGCATCAATGATCATGAGGAAGGTGAGGGATCAGCCCAGAACTGCACGGCAGGACCTGGTCAATGACCTGAAGAGAGCTGGGACCACAGTCTCAAAGAAAACCATTAGTAACACACTACGCCGTCATGGATTAAAATCCTGCAGCGCACGCAAGGTCCCCTTGCTCAAGCCAGCGCATGTCCAGGCCCGTCTGAAGTTTGCCAATGACCATCTGGATGATCCAGAGGAGGAATGGGAGAAGGTCATGTGGTCTGATGAGACAAAAATAGAGCTTTTTGGTCTAAACTCCACTCGCCGTGTTTGGAGGAAGAAGAAGGATGAGTACAACCCCAAGAACACCATCCCAACCGTGAACCATGGAGGTGGAAACATCATTCTTTGGGGATGCTTTTCTGCAAAGGGGACAGGACGACTGCACCGTATTGAGGGGAGGATGGATGGGGCCATGTATCGCGAGATCTTGGCCAACAACCTCCTTCCCTCAGTAAGAGCATTGAAGATGGGTCGTGGCTGGGTCTTCCAGCATGACAACGACCCGAAACACACAGCCAGGGCAACTAAGGAGTGGCTCCGTAAGAAGCATCTCAAGGTCCTGGAGTGGCCTAGCCAGTCTCCAGACCTGAACCCAATAGAAAATCTTTGGAGGGAGCTGAAAGTCTGTATTGCCCAGCGACAGCCCCGAAACCTGAAGTATCTGGAGAAGGTCTGTATGGAGGAGTGTGTGCAAACCTGGTCAAGAACTACAGGAAACGTATGATCTCTGTAATTGCAAACAAAGGTTTCTGTACCAAATTGTAAGTTCTGCTTTTCTGATGTATCAAATACTTATGTCATGCAATAAAATGCAAATTAATTACTTAAAAATCATACAATGTGATTTTCTTGATTTTTGTTTTAGATTCCGTCACTCACAGTTGAAGAGTACCTATGATAAAAATGACAGACTTCTACATGCTTTGTAAGTAGGAAAACCTGCAAAATCGGCAGTGTATCAAATACTTGTTCTCCCCACTGTATATATAAAAACATGCTGTATTAATGATGTCTGCGGTAAATGACATTGCTTTCCAAGAAGCACTTGCTGTATGTGCAAACAGTCCTCAGTCTGCAAAGTCCTATGTGGTCAGATGCAGTAAGTTACAGAGTAATATCATATCAATGTAAATGTCATGCTATATGCCTTTGAAACCTCAGGACGATAAACACAGGATACCGAGGCTCAGAGTAATAATACATGAAATACTGTACATTCTACTGTATCTTAACATTAATATTTCATTGATTGAAAACAAATTGTTGTCTGGAAAGAAAGTCATATTTTTCTAAAGATTAATGTTGCAGCCTTCTTGAAATATTGGCCCTACAAAGATTATGCTTTTTACCAAAACATGTATCAGGAACAGGCTTGACTTGCCTTGACTAAATCATTTCACTTCATGTAAGGACAGATAATTTCCCCAGACCAACCTGAACTCATCAGTCTCTCTTCAAACACAGGGGCTAAGAAAACATTCTGAGGCCAGTCTTTATCAATATCCCATGAGGGTGTTAATTTTGCCTTGAATAAAAGTTATTAGAAATTACATTTATGGGCTACAGCCACTGTAGGCCTTCACTTTTGATATTCACTCTTTCCTCAGTATATAAAGCATGAAAACCACTTAAAACATCATTATGGAAAGAAAATGCTGCTTTTTGTTATTATATGTGGTTTCAAATTAATATTCCATGTTAGTCTCTCTGTCACTGATTTGTCTGCCTTTGTGCTGGACATGTCATTATAGGTTTTATCACTGTAAAGTATGAGCACAAAGCAGTACTGTTGCTCTAATTCTTATATACTGTGGGCTATTAGCAATGTCATCAATTTTTGAGAGCTTGAGGCATTCCAAAGTGTAGATAGAGACTACTTACCGGGCATAAACGTTCAATCAAAATCCATTATTGGTTTATATTTTATTTAGTTGTCAAGAAACATGAAAGCAAAGAGTTGGGCGCTGTCCAAGGTGCTGATTACTTAGGAGTTATGTTTGTGCTGAACGGACAACTAAGCTCTCCTTATTGTGGGCCACGCATTTTGCCTTACCCAACAGTTAAACAATAATTGTATTTTCATAAGCTAACTTTTAAAGTGTCTGAAAACGTCCCCTTAAAAGAAACACAATACTATGGAACAGTGCCTGGGAATGAGACAAATACTTGAAACCCTGACTTCACCCCACTCAGACAGACAGACAGACAGTATTCTGGCTGCCCTGTTCTGTTGACTCCTGGAGGCTGTGGAAGCTGCAGTAGCACAGTGATATGGGAGTCTTTATCTCTCTCTTCCGTCCTTCTCCTGTGGTCTCAGCAGGGCTATCCATCTACCTGGGCCTGTAGCTACCTATACATCCGTGTCACTGGGGCTCAGGCTGCTGCTGGAGAGGAGCAACACAGGACAACCTACACCAGAAGACCCAGAAGTCAGAAAATATGGCAGAACAGAAAAACACTTCGTCAGACCACTAGTGCTCAGTGATTTTGAGGTCAGTTCGGTTTCAGTTCGATTATTCAAATATAATCACAGTTTTCGATTTCAGTTTGATTATTTCTTTAAATATTAAATGCATTAAGAAATAATGACATAACATTTATTTAGAGCTTTTTAATTGAAATTCCAAAGCCAAAAGTACGTTTTCGTGAGAATACCTATTTTCGGGATGCCTCCTGGTCTGACAAACAGCACTGTAGCTCTGCCACTTTCCACCGTAGATTCGAAAGACTGCATAAAACTGACAGATTTTGATGGGGATTTGTGTATTATCTTAATTTGGTTGATGCATAGACTCTTTTAAGTTAGCATTGAATCAGAAATTCTAATAGGTTAAACAGGCTGCTTTCCATTCCACGGGATTAATGTTGACTGGTACTGTATCTGGCTCCATAGATGGTCCCCACTTTGGGGGCTTGTTGTAGACAGTGCAGAGTTGGGGTTCTTCAGGACATGTTGGCCTGGTAGCCTACAGCAGCTTAATTTGTATTTGTTGCAAATAGAACAGCTAACTCAATACCTGCTTCGAAGGAGTATTAACCTCTGAGACCACTTTCCATTTCAAATAGTAATACTGTACATTACCGTTCAAAAGTTTGGGGTCACTTAGAAATAATAATAAAAGCTAATTTATTTGTCCATTAAAATAACATCAAATTGATCAGAAATACAGTGTAGACATTGTTAATGTTGTAAATGACTATTGTAGCTGGAAACGGTAGATTTTTTATGGAATATCTGCATAGGCGGAAAGAGGCCCATTATCAGCAACCACCACTCCTGTGTTGCGATGGCACATTGTGTTAGCTAATCCAAGTTTATCATTTTAAAAGGCTAATTGATCATTAGAAAACCCTTTTGCAATTATGTTAGCACAGCTGAAAACTGTTGTGCTGATTAAAGAAGCAATAAAACTGCAAATGTATTTATAAAGCCCTTTTTACATCAGCCGATGTCACAAAGTGCTATACAGAAACCCAGCCTAAAACCCCAAACAGCAAGCAACGCAGATGTAGAAGCACGGCTCCCTAGAAGGGCAAAACCTAGGAAGAAACCTAGAGAGGAACCAGGCTCTGAGGGATGACCAGTCCTCTTCTGGCTGCCCCGGGTGAAGATTATAACAATTCATTGCCATTAAGGCCAGTTCTTTCTCCAAGATGTTCAAACATTCATAGATGACCAGCAGGGTCAAATAATAATCATAGTGGTTGTAGAGGTTGCAACAGGTAAATACCTCAGGAGTAAATGTCACTTGGCTTTTCATAGCCAGGTATTTAGATGCGGTAGAGAGCGCAGGTACGGTGCGATAGAACGCAGGTACGGTGCGATAGAGCGCAGATGCGGTAGAGAGAGCGCGAGAGAGCGAGAGATGAAAACAGCAGGTCTGGGATAAGGTGGCAGGGTCAGGGTTCCATAGCCGCAGGCAGAAGTGTTGAAACCGGTGCAGCAACATGACTAGTTGAGTATCTGGAGCATCAGCATCTGTGAGTTCAATTACAGGTTCAAAATGGCAAGAAACAAATAACTTCCTTCTGAAACTCAACCGTCTATTCTTGTTCTGAGAAATGAAGGCTATTCCATAGGAGAAATTGCCAAGAAACTGAAGATCTCCAGCAACGCTGTGTACTACTCCCTTTACAGAACAGCGCAAACTGGCTCTAACCAGAATAGAAAGACGAGTGGGAGGCCCTGGAGCACAACTGAGCAAGAGGACAAGTACATTAGAGTGTCTAGTTTGAGAAACAGATGCCTCACAAGTCCTAAACTGGCAGTTTCATTAAATAATACGCGCAAAACAGCTGTCTCAACGTCAACAGTGAAGAGGCGACTCAGGGATGCTGGCCTTCTAGGCAGAATTGCAAAGAAAAAGCAAGATCTTCCTCTGTCCAGTGTCTGTGTTATTTTGCCCATCTTAATCTTTTCTTTTTATTGGCCAGTCTGAGATATGGCTTTTTCCATCTATCCACAGACTGTTCCCAGCCCGTACTGAACGATTCCGTCTTCATTTATCTCTTTGTCCCTCAGCACACTTCCTACTTCTTTTCTGTCCCAGCTTTCTATCTGATAAACCTGACCTTGACAAGTCTAAAGCGGTTACAGGTGGTGGGGGTTGTGGGATATCTGAACGTTGATTCAGTATTCATTATAAACCCAATAGGTGCATTTTCAACCAATCAGAACAAAATAAGCTGCCCATGAGAGGCCAGCATCTGAGCATTCAAAGTTCCACCCCAGGGTCAGTTTAGCATTTCACAGCTCATATTCCCCTGTGTTCTCTCTCTGCGCAGGTAGATATGAGAGTTTCAAGGCAGAGAACAGGAAGGGAAGAACTGCAAAATATAGCCTGGGAGAACAGCTATAGTTGCTTCCAGCGGTCTACAGCACATAACCTCAAAAGAAATGTTTTGTTCACTCGTTCTACCAATTCCATTTTTTTGTTTTTGTCCTTTGGTCTGGAGTCCAAATTTGAGATTTTTGGTTCCAACCTCAAACAAATTTAGATGGCTTGGGATGAGTCGGACCGCAGTGAAGGAAAAGCAGCCAACAAGTGCTCAGAATATGTGGGAACTCCTTCAAGACTGATGGAAAAGCATTCCAGGTGAAGCTGTTTGAGAGAATGCCAAGAGTGTGCAAAGCTGTCTCTCAACCAGCTTCACCTGGAATGCTTTTCCATCAGTCTTGAAGGTGTTCCCACATATGCTGGCTATTTAAAGAATCTCAAATATATAATATATTTTGATTTGTTTAACACTTTTTTGGTTACTACATGATTCCATATGTGTTATGTCATAGTCTGAACATGGGGGGAACAAAATTGACGAGGGAGAAACACGTGGAAAATGTTTGTGTCCAAAAACCATGTGTCCGATTCAAACATTTTTTTATTTATATTTGACATTTTGCACATTTGATTTGTTCACACGTCTTGAAATCCACATGTTTTTTTTTCACATTATTTTTGTATTTATTTTTTGTAAGGGAGGGTAGAGAGTGGTCTGAGAAGCACCATATTGTGGGAGGAGGGAGGTGTGGGGGATGTTAAACACTTTTGAAACAAGAGAGTCAGAATGAACACCCCCAAACTACAAGGCCTACTGCTAGTCTATTACTCAGGAGACCTGCTGTTTTCATTTACTACAGGCTCTGAGAAGACATCTAGGACGAAGGACCCGATCCAGGGGTCTGTGGTCATTCATATACAACAGATGATTTACCTATTGCGGCTTTCTACTATCTATTCTGTCTGATCAAAGTTCTCTATCCTCAGGGATATCAGAGACCACCTCTAATGAAAGATGGAAAGAAGGACACAGGCTTGAAAATGTCTGTCTAGCAATGATCAACAACCAACTTGACAGAGCTTGAATATTTTTTATAAAGAATAATGTGCAAATATTGTACAATCCAGGTGTGCAAAGCTCTTAGAGACTTACCCAGAAAGACTCAGAGCTGTAATCACTGCCAAAGGTGATTCTAACAGGTATTGACTCAGGGGTGTGAATACTTATGTAAATTAGATATTTATGTATTTAAAAAACATGTTTTCAATTTGTCATTATGGTGTATTGTGTGTAGATGGTTGAGCAAAATAATCTATTTAATCTATTTTGAATTCAGACTAACACAACAAAATGTGGAATAGGTCAAGGGGTATGAATACTTTATGAAGGCACTGTAATTATGAACAGTGATGTGTTTTTATTTGCTTACGACATGCTAATTAGAAGCCAATCTGCACAATCAGTGAGGTTATGGGTAATTATTTCCTATTTATCATACCACTCAAAGGTGTTAGTTGTGGAATCAACAAAACCTGATTGTAATGACACCTTACCTTCCATCCAATAAAAAATTCAGAAACAATTGACCTTTGTCACAACAAAATAATGTGCTGCACATACAGTAAAGACTAACACTAGATTGAAGGTTTATGCTTTCTGAAAATGGCTTTAGTAGGTTACCCATGATCCATCACATTTTTTATGAGACATCCTTAGAGTACTGCAATATATATAAAAAACGATTAATCCTCGACAGTACTTTCTACAGAACATGCTAGTATGGAATAGTGCCATATCAGCACAACCACCTCCTCTATAGCACTCAATAATCCATTCAAAGGAAATCCTCTTTCATATCATGTACCATAAATCATGTTTGATGATCAAAAGACACATTAATCTGTAGAAAATCTGTATTAGGTTTTTTTCAGCATGGTAGTTGTGACAGGTCTATGGGAATGCAGTAGATTGATGACCATGTGGTTGTTGACATCTGATCTCCAATGTCTTGAATGAAGACAGTTAAATCAGACATGAATATTCAGTGAGAGTTATAAATCAGAGCAGGACAGGTATAGAGACTGTGAGTGGTTGTTTCTCAGAGTGCTTATATCACACTGCCATGTTTTATCAACCAAAGAGGATGTGTTATCACCACAGATAAAACTGACTGACCTTGAACATACACTGTACTCTCTGTCTCGCTCTCACTCTCTCTCGCTCTCTCTCTCTCTTTCTTTCTATTTGCTGTTAGCACGCCCAATCTGCAGGTTGGCTTTTATTGTAACGAATCTTGCCCTGGAGGCAGTTCTGCAGAGTGGTCACTAGCTGGCACAGTCACAAAGTCATAAAATCAGATTTCTAAACCTAACCCTAACCTTAACCTTAACTTTAACCACACTACTAACCATAGTGCCTAACCCTAACCCTAACCCTAACCTTAACTTAATTATTTTTCATGAATTTGTACAATGTAGACAATTTTGACTTTGCAGCTGGCCCGATTTAGCGAAAATCGCTCAATTCTGTCTCCAGGGCAAGATTCAATAAAAAAAATAACAAAGTGGGCTCTCGTTTTTCTTCGCCAAATTCTTATTCTCTGTAATCAACTCATCAAATCAAAGCAAATAAAAAGACAACCGCACATTTCATTCCATGAACATGTCTTTGCCTTTCCATTTCCTGCCTGCTCCCAGATCCTGCATTCAAGAGGCCTGTATAGAGCTGTGAGAGTGTCACGGTGCTCGGTAAGGGAACGAGGCGCAGAGCGAGAGGTCCGTGCAGACATAGTTTGTTTTACTCACTAAACAGAAAACAGCACCGAGAGCTGGGGTAGCGCAAGCACTACACATACAGACAATGATCCACACGCAGGTGGACGCCATGTGAACATAAATGGAATCCCCAATAGAGACAAGTCAAGACAGCTGCCTCTAATTGGGGATTGACCAAAACCAACCAAGACTCCCTGATTATTGTCAGGTCCTGACTGTGGCCATACTACTCCCACTAGAGGGAGTCAGAGACCTGGCCTCAGTCAGGCCCTGACAGAGAGGAGAAAATGTAATCACTTGCCGTTCAGTTGTCCATAGGGTTCATTAGTTGGTATTGTAACTTGTATCAAAGCCTCAGCACCCATGCACCTTGCTGTGGGAAAACCTCAGCCTACTCCCAATAAGTAGGTAGTAGTAACAAACCTAATGGTTTGCACAACAGAAATTTCCCCTCAGGGATCAATGAAGTACCTATCTATCTATCTACAATCAACCTAGCCATATATTAACAGTTTTGAACCTTATTGCCCTTCCTTGCTGCAGTGTAAATGCAAATGTTTTCTGCTTACGTTTTGAAAGAGACGGAGGGACACACATGCAGTGTAGCAACTAGGATGGAAAGCTTTAACTTGAAAGAAATAGATGCTTATTCAGATGCAAGGGCTTTGACTTCCTGCCTCTGGCATTGAGTGCTAATCCTGGTCACAGAGACTTGTATTGATTTGCTCATTGTCATTGTTCTACAGAGCTTTCCAGACCACTGAGAGAGATTAGCTAGTTCTGCCTGAGGCCTGGTATTTGTTTTGTTAATTGATGTAGAAAACACATTTCTCTCCTCAATGATATGCTTTATATTTATTGAAATAAGATAAGAAGATTGAGAAAGCACAATCAAGGGAAATTGTCATTGAAGTCGAGTTAGATTGGTGCATTCTGGAAATATTTGTTTTGACTTTGTTTAAACTAATTTAATAAAGAATAAAAAGATAGTTAAGATTCATTATAATATGTACAGTGTGTACTTATTGTGCTAAAAATAAGTGGAATTTGCAGAACAGAAATGATGTCAAAGTGCAGAGATAATCCCTATTCTGCAATAATGTATTTACTTTTTTTATAAGTAATGATTGGCATAATCTATAGTTAATTTGTAAATTGCCTTCATGCAGTAGAGATTTGCTCAATATACCTTTCCCTTTACTGTTGCATGATAGCAGTATCTCCTATTTTCTAATTATATACATTTATTTTCTAAGCTTCTGTGATTTATCATCTCTAAGGATCTTTTAATTCCACTGAAATTGAATGTCTGTTTGAAATAAAGCAAATTATACTCCAAAACCAAAGGCATGATACCACCTCTGTAAAAGCAAGTAATGCATCTGCAGTGCCTTATGGGAGATGGGGTAGGGAAAATAATCAAATTTGATATGAGATGTGTCATTCTCTGAGCCAAATCGCATTTAGCCTACCTTACTGAATTAACGTCAAACATTAGCTACAATGAAACGTTCAGTCTGAATTCATACTTCCATGAGATCAACCTTTCCACTACCCACAATCCATCTCTATTACCCACAATCCATATATATTTTGCTGCACGAACAGTGTTTATCCCAGGAAGACAAATGTTGATGAGAAATGATAAGAAATTTCCCATGAGGTAGTTCATGCATGCCCTGCCATTCTCTACTCATTTTCGACCTTTATGTCTGGGCCTACTTCTCTCTCCTCTCCTCCCTCCCTCAACCCTATTTACTCTGTCATTCACCCCTTCCTCCTCTCCACACCACCACTACCTCCTTGCATTGGCAGTGCCTCTAAATAAATGTTTTAAGATATATATTTATACATGTGAACAGTGTGTTAAAACCTTCCTTCCTTCCGTGGGTATACATCATGTTGGAGTTAATGAATAAGGTAACAGGCCTGTTTTTAATGGCACTGCATGATGAATAGGGCTGATTCTGCCCAGCTATAATTGCACCCGCATGACTGCGCTCATAATAGTAGATTTTTAATCTCTTTAAAGTGAGTACATGTTAGCGCATGCTAACCCCATCAGATGGGCACCTACAGATAACAGAGTAGAAGAGGAGAAGTAATATGACTTGTGAAAATGTGTGTAAAGGTCAGAGGGAGAGGTGTGGACTGAGCTGTGTGATATATTGTGCCACTCTCCACTTGTATGGACACTACAATGAACTAATTTACTGTACAATGAACTCCTTTACTGTAATACGTACATTACCGCTAAGCCCCCAGTATCTATACGCATATAGATTTAAGATGGCGCCAACGGACATAGTCGGCGTCTCATGAGTTTCAGCCTGACTTTGCTATTTAGTGACTTTTCTGTGTTTTATCATTACTTTTTTTCTATAGAAAGTTCATACGTTTATCACCTATGACCGTCAAGCACTTTTGTAAATCAGATCGACAGTTTCTTGCCTCGATTTCGACTTCACTTCGACTTCACTTTGACCCTATTCCATTGTTCGGACTACCAAAGAAGCGTTGCAAGCGTAGATGCAGGAGAAGGGCTGGCGTCTTGGTTAGATTAAGATGGAGAGGAAATCATCCTTCACTCCCTCCGTTTTATTGGCAAATGTTCAGTCACTTGAGAATAAGATGGACGAGCTCCTTTTGAGAGTATCCTATCAACAAGACTTGAAAAGCTGTAATATCCTATGCTTTACAGAGATTTGGCTGACTAATTCTATGGATATACACCTCAGTGGATTCTCCATGCTTCGTTACGATCAGACAATGGACTCGGGCTAAATCAAAGTGGGAGGGGTGTGCCGTTTTCTAAGCAACAACTGGTGTGCGGCATCCAGCAGGAAGGAAGTCTCAAACTTTTTCTCACCCGACATAGAAAACCTAATGTTTTCATCTGTAATTATCACTGCTGTCTACATCCCTCCACAAGCCAACACCACTCTGGCACTCAACGAACTGTAAGTGGCTGTAAACAAACGAGAAACCGCGTACCCAGAGGGAGCGATCCTTGTAGCTGGACACTATCGCAGGGAGATGCACATCTATTTAACCCAATTTCTACCAACACGTCTCCTGTGCCACAAGAGGTGCTAAAACCAGGACTCATCCGATGGCATTGAGGAGTATTAGACATCAGCCATGGCTTCATCAATAAGTGCATCAAGGACATCATCCCCACAGTGACTGTACGTAGGTACCCAAACCAAAAGCCATGGATTACAGGCAGCATCTGCGATACCCGTCGGATGTTGCAGGCCTTGGAGACTATTATGGATTACAAAGGGAAACCCAGCCATGAGTTGCCCAGTGACGCAGCCCTCCCAGACTATCAAAATGCCTTCTATGCTTGCTTCGAGGTAAAAAACACTAGGTCATGCATGAGAGCCTCTGCTGTCCCGGATGACTGTGTGATCTCACTCTCTGTGGCCGACTTGAGTAAAACGTTTAAACACCTGAATACTAGGGCGCTGGCAAGTGTCTTCACTGACATTTTCAACCTCTCCTTGTCCCAGTCGGTAATCCAAACATGTTTCAAGCTGACCACCATTGTTCCTGAACCATAACTTAGCCTGCCTAAATGACTATCATCTCATAGCACTCACATCTGTAATCATAAAGTGCTTTGAAAGGCAGGTCATGGCACACATCAACACCATCATCCCAGACACTCTGGACCCACTCCAATACACATACCGCCCCAACAGATCCACAGATGACACAATCTCAATTGCACTTCACACTGCTCTCACCCACCTGGACAAGTGGAATACCTAGGTGAGAAGTCTGTTAGTTGACTACAGTTCAGCGTTCAACAACATTGTCCTCTCCAAGCTCATCACCAAGCTCGGGACCCTGGGATGGAACACCTCTCTCTGCAACTGGATCCTGGACTTCCTGATGGCTCACCCCCAGGTGTTGATGGTAGACAACAACACCTCAGCCACACTGACCCTCAAGGGGCCCCTCAGGTGTGTGTGCTTAGTCCCCTCACGCATGAAAGCTCCTTTTCTCCCTCAGGAGGCTGAAAAGATTTGGCATGGGCCCTCAGATCCTCAAGGAGTTCTACAGCTGCACCATTGAGAACATCTTGACTGGCTGCATCACTGCTTGGTATGGTAACTGCCCCACCTTCGACCGCAAGGCGCTACAGAGGGTGGTGAGGATAGCCCAGTACATCACTGGGGTCGAGCTCCATGCCATCCATATCTGGGGGTGTCAGAGGAAGGCCCGAAAAATTGCCCTCTGCTACCATCCGGCAAGCGGTACAGGAGCATCAGGTCTCGGACTAACAGTCTCCGAGACAGCTTCTATCCCCAAGCCATTAGACTTCGGAATGGTTAATCAAACTGGCTACGCGGATTATCTGCATTGACTCTATTTTAAACTGACTCTATGCACACTCACAGGACTCTACCAACACACTCACACACACACACACACACACACTGACACAAACACATAGACACACTTACATACACACACACACACACACACACAAACAACGCACACACACACATACACATGTACATACACACTCGCCTTCACAAATTTACACATATACTCATCATATACGCTGCTGCAAAATTATACTTTTTTTGTTGCATTATTATTATGGATCCTGTTGCCTAGTCACTTTACCCCTGCCTACCTCAACTACCTCGTACCCCTTCACATTGACAAGGTAGTGGTACTCCCTGTATATAGCCTCATTCTTATGTATTTTATTCCTTTTTTATTTTTTTTTATTTTTTTAAACTCTGCATCGTTGATAAAGAGCTCGTAAGTAAGCATTTCAAGGTCTACACCTGTTGTGTTTGGCGCGTGTGAAAAATACAAATGTATTTGATTTGATTTTGACGTCCCGACCTGTTAGCCACTCATGTCTACGTGAACAGTAATGTAACCAACTGCAACTGCTTGATGTCTGGATGTGGCTGTACAAAGTGTATCAGGGACAAGCCTCTTCTGAATGTAACTCTGAACTAGAGGGGGCGTTTCCCTCAGACCTTCAGAGGCTGCGGTACGGCTCAGAGAATGTTTATTTCGTAGCTCTGACACCACCTCCGTGTATCTACATAAGAATAAAGCACGGATAGGATGTTCTTTCAGTGAACTGAATGTCTCATTATACACCTTTTCTGCCACATCTCCGAGAACAATTGTATTTTATGTGAATATTATTCCTGTACGGGTAGAGGTTCACTCTTGGGGTAGAGGCAGCTTTTCCTGTGTGACTATGGTTACAGTGTCTATTTGTTGCTGTCATGAATAATGTATTGTCCTCCCTCAAAGCATTTGAATATCGCTATAGTCTGCTACAATCAAAGAAAGCCACCTGCAACGCATGTCATACAGCAGTCCTGGTTTGAAGCAGCAAATTTGGAGCAAAGTTTGAATAAATATCCAACATTTGAACATTTTAAATTTTAAAATTTTTGCAGAACTAATGTTGCAGAACGGCAATATCAATGTCTTCACATTATCCTCAACACAAATCTGCTGTATTCTATTATAATTATTTTATTTTCAATTCAACTTTTTATGGTCAAATAAAAATCTGATACAAAATGTACAAAATGCCTGAATAAAACTGTATGGAAGATATGATACATGCTATCTTTATAATATAAAATATATTATAATGATTCCATAATAATACATCTCATACCTAATTCCATGTTGCACCACTGTAGGATTAATGATATAATAATCACCCTGAGAAGACACTGTTTCATTTAATATAAATGTCTATCTATTGGTCACACATCTCCAACATTATTTATGATGATATGCATGGCAATGTATTGTAGACCTGTTATTAATTAAAGGAGAAAGCGTGATTTCAACCCACAATAATTTCTTGAGGATTATAGTGAGAGATATTTGAAGGCATGCTAGAATGTCTTGCCAATTACTCACTATATTCAACCAACACCACGCAGGCTGCAATTAATGTAGGCAAAATCACGTATTGTCCCTACCCCTTTCTCTCTCTTTCTCTCCTCCTATCTGACTGTCGGAGAGTGAGTCCCCCTGGGCTGCTCAGGAGAGCTCCTTGTCAGTAATACGCCAGTTAAAGAACGTGAGGAAGATGAATGAGTGTTCTTTTAAGGAGAGAGAGAGAGAGAGAGAGAGAGAGAGAGAGAGAGAGAGAGAGAGAGGGGAGGAGGAGCTGGTAGAGAGAACAGTAAGAGGAGATAAGTAAAACACCTTGTGGGGTTGGCCGCTGGTTGACTTGCAGACAGACAGGGCTCTGGGGGGCTGGCTAATTGTCTCCAGAGAGGCAGGGAAGTACAATTGATTTATTCTAATGAGATCCTTGGGAGTGTGTCCTCTTAAGAAAGTTTCAGGGCTTATCAGTTTGAGGTCTGCATGCTTGTCTGAATCCCTTCGAGGAAGCACACTGGGCACACCAGATAATTTCAACGTGGATAATTGGGTAATATTTGGTTGAGACGTTTATCAATGAGATCACAACCTCAACTCAATAACCCAGACAAAAGTTAGTTCAATTTCCAAAGTGTTATCACTATTGTAGCATTTTCTACGCCGGGTTCTTTGTAAGGTGGGATGTACACATACAGCCACACAACACATGTCCAAGAAAAGGGTTAAACCTGAGATTCTGCACAGATTATTACAGACCTGTGACAACCTATTTATGCTTTTTTTTTAACAACAAAGCGTACTCCTGCTTTCTTGTTTTGTTGCCTAGTTTCATTTTGAATAAACACGATGTCGAACACCACTTGCTCTTCGCCTCGTTCCCTACACCCACACCGTGACAAACTGGTTGAGTTGGAGACGTGAATCCCAAATATCATTTGTTATTGTCAAGTTAATAGGCTACAAATTATGTTAATCTTGACAAATTATGTTGAAACATCATTGATTAAACCAGTTTGAGCCATCTAAAATCCCCAAAATTCGCACAAGATGTAATCAGATACTTCTGTCATGACGCCCTCCTCCCAAGATGAGTATCCAAGATGCCGGCTAGACAAAGATTTGAACACAGTTTATGACTTGCAGACTCCCTCTCCCTGGACATGCAGAAAGAGAGGAGATCCCTTTGTTAGAACAAAGGATGTTTTCCCGCCAAGACTCCAACATACAAAAATTGATAAATATAACATTATTTATATAAGAAAGGATGTGGGAAAGGGTCGGTGGAGAATCCAAGAACGACCATGTCGAAGTTGTTTCATTTCGTGACATCATGATAGACGGTAGAACAACATAACTGTCTCTCTGAAAGTCTACATTCCTCAGTTGGTGGCTTTGCATCTGAATGTTGTATAAGATTAATGATTAAGTATAAGAATACTTTCGAAAAGATAACAATGTGATTTTAGTCTTCTAAATGAGAATTGTTTGTTTTATGGTAACTTATACTCAGTCAGTGGCCACGCCCAGGTGGGCAAAAACATGATGAAACGCCCCCTTTTCTACCCATGTATAAAACCCCTCGTGACGAAATTCACATTAGACCAGTCTACACACGGTGTAAGCTGGGTGTTACAAATGGTTAAAACTCTACATTCCAAGAGAACGTGGAGATGCTGATCCCCATATTGAGATGGTGAATTTCTACTAGACCAGTCAACATAAGGTGAGCTGGATGTTGCAAAATGGTTTAAACTACAACTCTACCAAGAGACCAGAGAACGTGGAGATGTTGATCCCCACGTTGAAATGGCTACCACTCTATAGACCAGCCAGAGTACAGAGTGAGCTACTTGGCTGGAAATTATATATGTTTTGTATATTCTGTAATTTTATAATTAGTTCGTAAATAAATAATTGAGCCAATTTGTGTATGGATGATTCATCAATAAAATGAGGGTTCATGCAGACAACAAGGAATTACAACATTCAAAATGAGACTGACCGAGGTAATAATCATTAATAGAAGACGGTAGTCGATAAGATATCGGAAGAGTTATATTCGGGAAATAGTAGCTCTGTAAACAAAATTAGTATAGTAGCTCTGTAAACAAAAACTAATTATGTAATGTTTACATGACTAGTTTAATCACGTAAAAATTAACCTAGAGAACTGATTTGATATAAATAACAGTCTTCACATTTAATGATAGTCAAGACACAACACTGCTCAGGATTTGTTTTCATGGCTTTTCAGCATCTGTGAGAATCTCTGCAGGTGAATCATCAAACATCATGAATAAACAGCACTTGTATGACAAAGCCTTTTGTTTATGAACTAGATTATTTTAAAGTAGTAGTCTCAGAACCCACCATTCATCTGGCAGATGTATCAGCCCTCTTTGTGTCTATTGTAAATCACCCCTTTTCATTTAACCCTCTGATTGATCGTATGTGTAGTCTACAATACCGTTGATCTAATTGCTCTCCATGAATCTAATCCAGTGGTTCATTTATCATAGCAGTTCACTAATTCCTTCTTTCACAGTAGATCAACTTGCTTTTGATGGGCAAATTCTAAAGCAAAAATGAATTGTCTGTATTCAAACATTCCCATTATGAACAGTGATGAGTATTTTTCCTTTGCTGATCTCAATGTCAAATATAAGGTATGGAAATGTACTGCTTGTCTTAAAGCCACTTTGTAAAAATAGGCAAACTTATTTTCACAGCCCAGTAATGGATTGAGAAATATATTGGGTGCTTACATTGTCTCCTGTCACTGTGGTATTGCACGGAGACTGTGTCCAATACGCTATTAAGATGTTTAATCAAATTATGCTTTAATTTGTCCTTGGCCAATCTACAAATTGATCCTTTGCCACCTGAAAATTAAGTGTTTCTTTGTTTGATGAAATATCTGACTAAACAAATAATTTCAGGAGCCCGCCACAGTTCCTCTACGGCATTCAAAAGCTTATTTCACATCATGCCTCAATTTTCCTTCCATTAATGAAATTTGCAGCCAGGGACCTATGTTCGATTGTGATACGTATACTGAGTTTATATACTTCAGATGAACTGTCAGTCTCTCTTTCTTATCAGACTCATATTGTTGATGTCAGTGTGTTGAGGTGTTACCAAGCTCACTGCTTAAGGCTCCATGAATCAATAGATACAGGCTGCTTTACAGTTCACAGGGCCATGGGTGGCACAGAAAAGCTTATTTCTCACCTGATTACATACCTGCAGAGTGTAACTGATGACATTTAGTACAGTATGATATGGGTCACTCAGCAACATCATTAAGGTGCGAGGGAGCGATACAAAAATATTTGGGTGAGAACACAGAGACATAGTTAAACGGTAGACTAGAAGGAGAAGACAAGACAAGAAAAACATTTTAATTCAAGATGGATCTCCCTAAATGAAAATCACCTCATTAAATGCATTCTGAGGAAGACATTGACTTGTTACCTCCACACGCTCATTGTTCAATGGTATTTATGGCTTGATTCAATCTGTATCGCTGAAGTTCAGCGTTATAGCGTGATTGAAATTTAAAGGTAATTTCTGATTGAATTGACATATGCAGCATTTACCGTGAATGCAATCTCCGCCAATGTGGGAACGTAGCTTTTACATTTCTATTGCAGAGCTTTGGATTGAACTGAGCCCTTAATTTAGTTCACACGCTAATTGAGATGTCAGCTAAAGATGCCTCCATTCCCAAATTAGAACAGATCAGATGAGCTGAGCTCAGCATAATTTTGCATAGCTTGGTGTTTGTGGGTAACAAATATTTTCAAGGTACACAGAGCCCTCAGAAAGTACAGTGTTGTGGGAGACGTGCATTTCAAGCATGGCTCACTCCCTTTCCTCTTAATTCGCATTGATGTGTCTTAGCGCCAGGCACCTCTCCCTCTGCCAGTCTACCCTGCGCTCTGCTCTGGGTGAGGCCTCCGCAGCACACTGCCTGTCTCGCTGCTGAGATATTCAGGCTGGAGCTGGCAGTCCCCAGGGTGACCACTGACAGCTGCCTGCTTCCAGCAGCCTACATCCTCCCTCTTTTTTTGCAGCAGAACTTCTGCTCTGAAAGTTTCCTTTCTCTCCCAAAGTTGAACATCTGACGGATATTATGTAAGTAGTATGGATGATGAGATCCCTAATAATGACGATGGTGTGTGATGAGTATGAATTGAAGAGGTTAGCTAAGATAATAAAAGACAAGATCATTGCTGTCATAGGTATTGTTATTGTCATCATTATGGTCATCGCCATCACCATCATCATGATCATCGTCTTTATCTTCCATTAATTCATAGAAGTGGCTTCAAACTGTTAGAAGTTTTTCTAGCACTTCAGCTACTTTTGTAAATCTCCTGGTCCGAATCAGCTCGTGTTCATACTTTATTCATCTCTGTCAGTAGGTAAGGGTTATTATCTCTCTCTAAAGATATTTGCCACTGAAAAAAACAGAGCCCTGTTTTATTTACACCCATTCATGACACTCTTGCCTCACTTCTCAATTTAATCAAGGAATGCTGCTCTAAATTTACATTCTGCTCTTGGCCAATCAATCAAAAAAGATTCCATTACACATTATGTGTTGGAATGCTTAGCGTTATTTTGGTTGTTTGTGTTGTTTTGTGCACTGAGGCAGGCTGTCTGTGTCTCCGCCGAGGCCCTCTGAGTTCTGCATTTTCCACATGGTTTGAGTGCGTCTCAGCCATGACTGTGTGCTACACACCTGAGTGCTAATTGAAATGAGGAGAGCAGCTCACTAATTGAACTGCTCTACCGCTAATGCGCTGGCGAATAATCAGCACCTGCCGCAGCAAGTCTCCGGTGCCAGACGTGGCTGCCAGCCGACGACGGGGAGAGAGGGACAGATTACACACTTCAATAGGGACACAATATAACAATCACAAAAACTCAGAACAAATGCGAAACATGGGCAATGCAAGGGCATAGAGGAAGGACAAATGAACAGGGTACAAAGATAATTTTCACAAACCAACTGAATAGCATTGTCAATTCAACCAGTGTCTGCTGTGTTAAATACTATGTGCAATGAATTGTCAATTAGAAAAATATAGGAGGCTATATTGTACAGAACAGAACGTCTTCTGACAAAATGGGAGGGCTCTTTCTAACATTGCAAAACATTTAAATTCATATAAATCTGAGTACAAACAATTCTTATACAGCTTTCAGTATAATGTTAATGAGGTATATAGATGAGTAATTACCATTGAAGTGTTCTTAGCCTGTCTCCTGCAGCATCATGTGTGACCTTGTGTTAACCTGGGCCCCTGGCAGCCTTGTGCTAACTGGGGCCCCTGGCAGCCTTGTGCTAACCGGGGCCCCTGGCAGCCTTGTTTGCCTGTCAGGTTGAGAAACAGCAATCAGCCTCCCTGAATTCACTAAATGTGATTTGAGTGGACCTGTGGCTACAGACTAATCAAGCCCACATGCTGTTTCCCATTAGACTGACTGTGAATGTGCTCTCTGACTGCCCAGGAAGAGCCTCCCTCTCCCACTCTACGTCCCTCTATGTACTAGGTCAGTAGCTAATCTGAGATGAGAATTGGCAATGCCAAATACAGTTTATTTTTCTCATGTAGTAGCAAATGTAACCTTTATTTAACTAGGCAAGTCAGTTAAAAACAAATACTTATTTACAATGACAGCCTACCTACAGAGTCAGCCCCTGGAGCAAATTAGGGTTAAGTGTCTTGCTCAAGGACACATCAACAGGTTCTCACCTTGTCGGCTTAGGGATTTGATCCATCTTTCAGTTACTTGCCCACTAGGCTACCTGCCACCCCAAGAATTAAATACATTTTAACATTGTTTATTTTATTATTATTAAACACAATAATGGATGCTATTTGAGGCTTGAGCCTATTATAACATGTTGTAAATGGCATATTCAGTCCCATTTGCTAAAAAAGTTGTGCTATGTATTCAAGAGAACAATGAATCTCTCTCTCTCTCTCTCTCTCCTTCTAACTCCTAAAAGCCATTAGGATAGTTTAATGAGACACAGCACATAGAATGCTTTAGAAGCTGCAGATGAAATTGGATTTAAATGTCAACTTTGTAATGAGAAAATTGGTGGAAGTTATCCACAAGGTATTCAGCTTAAATAAAAAGGTATTGTTCCATTCTACAACGCGTTTGTGTCAGAATTGAGTTTTAACTCTTTGAAGAGTTAATGTAAAATAAGATAGAAATAACAAGGTGACAGGAGAAGAGGGGTGGTGGTTTTTGCTGAGAGATGTGTGGAATACAAATGGTGTTTAATCATGCAGGCAGTAGTTTGAATACCAGTGGTGGATGCATGTATTCATCATCTAATTTCTGGTAAGTATGTGTTCTCTCCTCACTCACATGTCAACTTGCTGTCATCTGAAGTCCTTCATCAGCAAGTATCATACACATGGGAGGAGACGGACAAAGGAAGAGGGGTAATGGCTGCAGCGCGAGATAACAAAACTCAACTTGCCTGAGAACAGGTTTCCAACTAAGCGTCCAATGCATAACTCCATAGGAACTATGAATGGGAGTTTTCATCCAATGACTTCTGTTCAAATATGTAAGATCTTATATATCGACTTGATCAACACAGCAAAATAATCTCCTTAGAACAAGATATAGGTCAAAGGAGGATGTGTGATGTTAGTAGAGTGTCAGAGGTTTCAAATAGAAATGTATAGCTAAACTGCAGCAGCAGGAAAATCATTATTGTTCACCAATAACCTGTTATTTCAAGGAGACGTAAATCATTAATGTGTACAGTATGATAGCTAGATGAGATATAATACCTTGGTCACATCATCTGAGAAGGAGATCTAAATATAGCCAGGAAGCTGGCTGGGAGACCAGTGTCACCAGTGGATGACGGGACAGTGATATTAGCAAGGGACAGGGTTTAAAGGGGAACTGCACCCGATGATTTGGCCATGTTTTTTGGCTTGCTCCTCAATAAATGCTGGCAGCAATTACAGAAGCCAAACGTGAGTTGGTGTGGTTTGATGTGGGTGTTTCTTGGGTGTGTCCTTGCCACCACCGAGACAACGCCATCTGTCAGAACCTTGCCCGCAGCTTTTTGCCCCCACTCAATCACAGCAAACACACCTCCTACAGGTTGAGTTCAATAACTGTAGGCAGATTCCGGAAGAAGCTTTGAGTAGCCTAGAGTAATATGAGAAGAATGCAATTGCCTAATTGATGTACAGTGCATTCGGGAAAGTATTAAGATTTTTCCACGTTTTGTTACGTTACAGCCTTATTAAAAAATATATTTATTTATTTTCCTCACAAATCTACACGCAATACCCCATAATGAAGTGGAAACAGGTTTTTCAGAAATGTTTGCAAATTTATACAAAATAAAAACAGAAATACCTTGTTTACATAACTATTCAGTTATGAGCTCAATTTCGATATGAGACTCGAAATTGAGCTCAGGTGCATCCTGTTTCTATTGATCATCCTTGAGATGATTCTACAACTTGATTGGAGTCCACCTGTGGTAAATGAATTGATTGGACATGATTTAGACAGGCACACAACTGTCTATATAAGGTCCCACAGTTGACAGTGCATGTCAGAGCAAAAACCAAGTTATGAGGTCGAAGGAATTGTCCGTAGAGCTCCGAGACAGGATTATGTCGAGGCACAGATCTGGGGAAGGGCACCAAAACATTTCTGC
Source organism: Thymallus thymallus (assembly GCA_023634145.1). NCBI lineage: Eukaryota > Metazoa > Chordata > Actinopteri > Salmoniformes > Salmonidae > Thymallus > Thymallus thymallus. Next base: position 22,454,724 of record CM042392.1, on the reverse strand, counting down.
AGCATTGAAGGTCCACAAGAACACAGCTGCCAAACTGAGGAATCAGGGGAGAAGGGCATTGGTCAGGGAGGTGAACAAGAACCCGTTGGTCACTCTGACAGAGCTCCATAATTCCTCTGTTGAGATGGGATAACCTTCCAGAAGGACAAGCATCTCTGCAGCACTCCACCAATCAGGACTTTATGGTAGAGTGGCCAGACAGAAGCCACTCCTCAGTAAAAGCACGTGACAGCCCACTTGCCGTTTGCCAAAAGGCACCTAAAGGACTCTCAGACCATGAGAAACAAGATTCTCTGGTCTGATGAAACCAAGACTCCAGAGTGCTCAGGACCTCAGACTGGGGCAAAGGCAACGACCCTAAGCACACAGCCAAGACAACGTAGGAGTGGCTTCGGGACAAGTCTCTGAATGCCCTTGATTGGCCCAGCCAAAGCCCGGACTTGAACCCGATCGAACATCTCTGGAGAGACCTGAAAGTAGCTGTGCATCAATGCTCCTCATCCAACCTGACAGAGCTTGAGAGGAATGGGAGAAACTCCCCAAATACAGGTGTACCAAGCTTGTAGCGTCATACTCAAGACTCAAGGATGTAATCACTACAGGGCTGCTTCAACACCTTTGGCAGTTCAGCAAATTTATATTTAACAATGAAAATGTGGCACACCGTCAAAAAAAACATGGAAATCAGTCTTGAGCACCTCCTACTCTGTTTGAGGGCTTTTTATTCCGTATTTAACAGCCATTGAAATCCATGGTATGACAACCTTTTTCTATACTGTATGTATGGAAAAGAAAACATCTATGGATGGCTGATGCAAAAACTTTTGGTCCATCACTGATGTACTCCCTTTCTTTTAATTTGTATGTTATAAGGAAAATCCAGTGGGTGTCCATGGTGGGTGTCTTTTAAGACCTTGAGTTGCTGGGCCAGCACCCAGTAGGCACCCCCATGGATGTCTTTCAGAACCCATTTTAAAACCCCACCTGTTTCGTTTTGGTTGTCAGTGAATCCTTTGTGGGCTCGTAAGGGATCCTATTTCCCATTCGTATGGTAGTCGCTCTAATCAACTACTCTGAAAATCTTTCTGTCACTGACAACCAACAATAAGGGTTTATAACTGGGTGATAACAGTTTGAAAGTCGCATAAGCACACAGGAAAAAAATACTTTGATTTGGAAGCATTTAGGGAAAACCCTGCTTTGGAAATACAAGTTGAGTAAGAAAAGGTGAATCTGATCATCATCATTACAAAGCATTATGATATCAGTATGACAGCTATCCATCCAAAATCAGGAGTCAAAGAGTTACTTGATACTGCTTTGGTGGAAAAGAAAATTCTCCCGGAGAGAGAGGCTGATGAAAAGGAAGTCCTCCAGGAGAGTGAGGCTGATGAAGAGGGTGCTTAGACGTGCAACTGCAGGAGTTAGAACTAAAGGCAAAATTGGAGCAACAGAAATTTGAGTTTGAGTACAGACTATAACAAGAAGAACATGCAGCCAAACAACATTGTACCGCCTTTCAACGAAAAAAAGCTGGACTTATATTTTACTCTGTTTGAGCGGATTACCCTGTCCCTAAAAAGGCAGCGCTAAATCTGGTCACTGCTCCTCAAGTGTTCTTCTGGGGAAAGCTCTGAATGTGTACGGCACTTCATCTCTTGAACAGAGTTCAAATTATGACATTGTTAAAGCTGCTACTCTTTGGCCTTATGAGTTGGTCCAGAGGCATACAGACTACAGTTCCGTTAATTGCAAAAGACAGTCACAAAGTCATGTTGAATACACAAGGGAACAACCATGTATTTTTGATTGGTAGTGTCATGCATATCCTGTGAGGATCCAAATAGGTCAGATCAAGTTTGCAATGATTAACTTCAACCAGGGGAGGGAACTGGTGGGCAGTTAACACCTCATGCACTAGTAAATCAAAGGAGAGAAGATTCAGGTCTCCCTCTCCAGTATTAACCAAAGGAATGCTCTTTGTTTAACAGACTCTTTCACACTGAAACTATCACGTTCTAAAGCGAATACTGGAACAATATTTCTAACATAGAAGGTGGGGAATGGTCAGAGGAGATCTAAAGAACACTAATGTCATTTGATGCTATAATTTTTTTTTTTAAAGGAAATACTGCACTGGAAAGTATACCCACTACATGCACGAAGTTTCCATCCGATGCATTGTACATGAAATAAGAATTATGAAAATGTTTTTGTTAAGAGAGGGATGTGATTTTAGGAGCCATAATTGTTACAAACTTTTCACAATAAGTAGCCATGCCCACGAGTGAGGTCAGAGAGCACTCTGAATTGCAACACGAGGTGGAGAAAACTCCCCTCCTAGATAATCACTAGTACGGCTGATTAGCTGTCCTAGGTAAAGTATCCTCAAAAGTGAATTTAAGTCAGACCATTCTACTGTTCTGTTCAAACCATCCTACTACGCTACTCTCATCACCCCACTGGGAACCATCGACACAGCTGCCTTGCCTATCTTCAAAGAAGCATCTTCCAGAGAGTAGAAGGAGCATAAACACTGTTGTTCTGTTCAGGACTACAACAGTAGAAGACTTGTTGGAACTTTTTGAACAATCAGAGCCTTACGAGCGAGCCGCGAGATGGCCCAACTCCCTATCCAGGGCGGCCCGGTTCCGAGAGAGCTACACTGCGGCACCTCAGGTAAATACATTCATGATTTCTTACTCCAAGCGGGCGGCAGTTCGTGTGCAAGGTATAGGAGAACTATAAGTGAGAGTCGTTTCTAAATGTACCAATGTTAAGTGTCTCTTTTCCTCTCTCTATCCCTCGCCATGTCTTTTGCAACAAGCAGCCATATTGTTGTCAGTCCGCTAGGGACCTGTTTTTAATGTATTAAGTGTGTATGGTTCATCCTGTGTTACCATTTAGTTAACTAGTAAATAAATAATTAAACCAATTTGTGTAGTACTGAATCATAAGTAAGGCTCGGGTTTTTGCAGATGCAAGGAAGTTACGACGTTCAGAATGATGATATGATACGAGGTTATGATTAATAAGTTGACTGTTTATCGATGTGATAGGTAAAGACATTTTTTAGTTTAATTCAGGAGATAGTAACTCTTTAAAGAACTGATCTCGTGGTGCCCCAGATCCTAATGAGTTAATTGTTACATGATTAATTTAAATTGTGTAACAATTAAACATTGTTAGAGAAGTAGAGATAAGTCTTGAGATTAATGTTAAAGTCACGTCACGACAGTGGTGTTCTTCGCAAGGATTTTTAAAGGAGGTTTAAAGACACTCATGTATTGGCGCCGCCCTGGGTGGTCGCATGTTAAGCAGCTCCCATGTTCGTGCGTTAATTGTTGTTTTAGTATGTTTTCCGTGAGTTTTTCTTTTTAACAGTTAAACTATACATTTCAGGATTATGGAGTGCTACTGTTTTACGAAGGTTTTAGCGGTCCTTTTTATCACTGAGGCACTTTTTCTTACATTTAGCCTTGCACATATAGGTAGGGGTAAAGTGACTATGCATAGATAGATAAAAAACAGCGAGTAGCAACAGTGTCAATGCAAACAATCCAGGTAGCCATTTTATTAGCTGTTCAGCAGTCATTATGACTTGGGGGTAGAAGCTGTTAAGAAGCCTTTTGGACCTAGACTTGGCTCTCCGGTACCGCTTGCCATGCAGTAGCATAGAGAACAGTCTTTGGCAATTTCTAAGGCCTTCCTCTGACACCGCCTGATATAGAGGTCCTGGATGGCAGGAAGCTTAGCCTCAGTGATGTACTGTGCTGTACGCATTACCCTCTGTAGCGCCATAGTTGCCATACCAGGCGGTTGCCATACTGAGCAGTTGCAACCAATCAGGGTGCTCTCAATGGTGCAGCTCTAGAACTTTTTGAGGATCTGAGGACCCATGCCAAATCTTTTCACTCTCCTGAGGGGGAATAGACTTTGTCGTGATCACATTGAGGGAGAGCACCAGGAGCACCTTCAACTCAGGACATCACTCAGGTAATCCTCCACAAGTACTGGCTTAGCTTCTACAGAGAATAAGGCAACAACAAATGGATGGAACTCATCAAAACTGCATAAAATAGGCCAAGGTTGGCAGATGATTTGAAGAGAGGAACACAAACGTTGATTTTCAAATCTATTGAATCCTCTATGAACTAGAATCTTCATTCACTATACCTTGCTCAACACAAAAACATGTATAATTAACCTCACATTTCTCAATAGTGTTGTACTCTCTGGGTGTATGCATAAGTGTGCGTGCATCTTTTGGAACATTAAGCCCCTCTTCTCTGATAATTACCAATAAACTACTTACTGCACCCCTGGTGATGTTGTTTTCATTAGCCCAAGATGCCGGCTTCACACATATAGCAACCTTTCTTGCCGTTTGAGAAGATCTTGCTTCACACACTACGCTATCAGACAACCTCTCAACCTCATCACTAACAAACAACCTTTCAGTACGACCACTTGTTGTAACACTGGAGGTGTCACTCAAATTACTATCTACACTAATTTCAGTAAAAATATCAGATGTTCCATTATTTCTTTACACCACTGTTTATGATAAGCCATAGCTAAATTACAGTAGTCTAAACTAAGCCCCATTTGCATTTATAGGTGACAAAATAAGTGTGTCTTGCCTAGTCAGCAATTGTCTTCTTCTCCACACGGCTTGATTAGCTTGAAATTGTTTGTGTTCTGTGTTAATTATCGTAGGCTACCCATACTAATAAGGCAATCAGGTCAATCGGGTTCAGCTGTCAGATGACGTCGTGAACAAGTTGACAAGACACCATTTTTCACTAGTGGCAACACTTCATGCAATGTAAATCACAAAACATCATACGGCAACTTAGACCTATAAATAGAACGTCAAATTCATGCTATTAATATAATAAACGTTTACATTTGATATTGTCTTATCCATATATATTATGAATAACATATTTATAAAATACAATATCCAAAGGTAAAAGTTTATTTATAGGATTAATGGTAAGTACTTCTAAACTTCTGTAGATCAATCATAAATTAATGATAGTATACCTAGCTACACGTTGAAATGATCAGATGTGATCAGAAATGATGGTGTCCTTTGGGCAAATCAGATGTCAATGTACTGCATTGAATGTAGCCTACATAAACTCAACCTCACTCCAAATGTACTTTCCCATAGCTTGTGTAAAACAAGTTAGACTTTCAACTATTCAAGTATCCATATGTGTTGGCGTGATAGCTCAGCAGAAATGAAGACGGTTTGTTTCCGAAGCTAAGCAAGATACATAGATGTAGGTATCTGGATAGTAGGCTTGTTCTCACTGAAGTACATTGACTCCAACTGTTATATGAGGGGTACTGTTCAGACAGGTATAACAAATTTTTTTAGGTTGATGGCATGACGTTGAAACAATGACGTTGATTCAAACATACCATTTTACTATCAACATTGAAACAAGGTCAAATAAAATATGTCTAAATAAATATGAAATTCAGCATAATTTCAACCACCCAATATATACAGTGGGGAGAACAAGTATTTGATACACTGCCGTTTTTGCAGGTTTTACCACTTACAAAGCATGTAGAAGTCTGTAATTTTTATCATAGGTACTCTTCAACTGTGAGAGACGGAATCTAAAACAAAAATCCAGAAAATCACATTGTATGATTTTTAAGTAATTCATTTGCATTTTATTGCATGACATAAGTATTTGATACATCAGAAAAGCAGAACTTAATATTTGGTACAGAAACCTTTGTTTGCAATTACAGAGAGCATACGTTTCCTGTAGTTCTTGACCAGGTTTGCACACACTGCAGCAGGGATTTTGGCCCACTCCTCCATACAGATCCTTCAGGTTTCGGGGCTGTCGCTGTGCAATACAGACTTTAAGCTCCCTCCAAAGATTTTCTATTGAGTTCAGGTCTGGAGACTGGCTAGGCCACTCCAGGACCATGAGATGCTTCTTACGGAGCCACTCCTTAGTTGCCCTGGCTGTGTGTTTCGGGTCGTTGTCATGCTGGAAGACCCAGCCACGACCCATCTTCAATGCTCTTACTGAGGGAAGGAGGTTGTTGGCCAAGATCTTGTGATACATGGCCCCATCCATCCTCCCCTCAATACGGTGCAGTCGTCCTGTCCCCTTTGCAGAAAAGCATCCCCAAAGAATGATATTTCCACGCTTCACGGTTGGGATGGTGTTCTTGGGGTTGTACTCATCCTTCTTCTTCCTCCAAACACGGCGAGTGGAGTTTAGACCAAAAAGCTCTATTTTTGTCTCATCAGACCACATGACCTTCTCCCATTCCTCCTCTGGATCATCCAGATGGTCATTGGCAAACTTCAGACGGGCCTGAACATGCGCTGGCTTGAGCAGGGGGACCTTGCGTGCGCTGCAGGATTTTAATCCATGACGGCGTAGTGTGTTACTAATGGTTTTCTTTGAGACTGTGGTCCCAGCTCTCTTCAGGTCATTGACCAGGTCCTGTTGGAGATTGACCGTCATCTTGAACTTCTTCCATTTTCTAATAATTGCGCCAACAGTTGTTGCCTTCTCACCAAGCTGCTTGCCTATTGTCCTGTAGCCCATCCCAGCCTTGTGCAGGTCTACAATTTTATCCCTGATGTCCTTACACAGCTCTCTGGTCTTGGCCATTGTGGAGAGGTTGGAGTCTGTTTGATTGAGTGTGTGGACAGGTGTCTTTTATACAGGTAACGAGTTCAAACAGGTGCAGTTAATACAGGTAATGAGTGGAGAACAGGCTTCTTAAAGAAAAACTAACAGGTCTGTGAGAGCCGGAAGTCTTACTGGTTGGTAGGTGATCAAATACTTATGTCATGCAATAAAATGCAAATTAATTATTTAAAAATCATACAATGTGATTTTCTGGATTTTTGTTTTAGATTCCGTCTCTCACAGTTGAAGTGTACCTATGATAACAATTACAGACCTCTACATGCTTTGTAAGTAGGAAAACCTGCAAAATCGGCAGTGTATCAAATACTTGTTCTCCCCACTGTATATTGAATATAGGATGAAAAACAGACATTGATTAAACAGTGAGAATATGCATAAATGTCAACATCTAAAATATGCTGAATACGTGACGTGGATCTGATGTTGCATGTTCAACATATTTACAACACAACATGAATTGTGTTGCAATTTCAATGTAGATTCTACGTGAGATTTCTAATCATTCTACATGGACTTTTCAAAGCAAATTAGATTGATGTTAACCTGTTAGTCAAGTTAAGTGATTTGATTTAAGCTGATGTTTTACACTCATTTGCAAAGCTGGTTAAAATGATATGAAAACAGTACTGGTTGGTTGCTTCTTTTCAAACACAGATATTGACAAATTATATTGAAACAATGTTGATCCAACCATTTTATGCCCAGTGGGTTATGACCTAATCTCTAAAGGCTGGGGTTTTCCATTTTAGCAGATGCTCTTATCCAGAGCAACTGCATACATTTTCATATTGGTACCCCATGGGAATCAAACCCACAACCTTGGCATTTCAAGCACCATGCTCTACCAACTGAGCTACATAGGGTACTATGACCTTTGTGGAATACATGAATGCTCAACTGCTGTACTATAGGGGTGAATTTCTGTGCCCTTTAAAGACTCCTATCATTTCCTCTGAGACCATCTCTGAATCTCTGAGTAACCTTGTCCTTGGCTGTCTAGCGAAGGTCATATAGACGGAACAGATGCAGAAAAACAGGATCAGAAATTGTGACCAATTTATGATTTATTTCAATGATCCACTATCCTGAGCAACTGCTATTCCTTTCATCTGCTTGTTTAGCAAGAGCAGGATAATTATGGAGATGCAAAGCATTCTAATTAATGTAAGCAGCTTTAGAATTCAAATACCGTCATCAGAGCAGAGCATCAGTCTTATCAGTGGTACAAAAGCATGTACACACACAAACACAAACACACACCTTCCTTCTTGTTTTATCTGCTCTAGTGTCCGTATTGTAGCGTTTACAAAAGGGCTAACTTTTGATGATAAAATTATAAAATAGTTATGAACCTGGCACATTATCTTATTAGGTGTATCTCTGTGTGTTGAATAATGCACAACTGGTGCTGTGGGCCAAAGCTTTTTTCTTTGAACAACCTCCACCCAGTCCCCTGAAACCCATTGAAGTACTTGCATACTGCCTATGCCAGAATAATGTACAGAAAATAATAATACACAAACAAAATAAAAGTACTGACGTTGGAGGATCAAAGTAAAGCTGTAACAGAGAGAGAGCCAGAACAAGGGTATTACAATAGCAAGGAACGCACTTGTGTGTGTGGATTATCCATTGTACAGTACAGTAGGTGTAAAAGCTCTCTGTAATCTTCCCACATGCATCAGACGTTATAGTACAAGGCAAGCTGAAAGTGGGGGAAGTAGAGCATGAACTAAGACACGATCAAAGGGCAGGGCTCTGGAGAAATAAGAGTATGATTTATACAAAGAGTTAAAGTGAAACTGACAGCATTTTAGCAACATGAAATCGTATTAAAATCTGTTCATACACCCCAGGAAGAATACGATACACACAAAAAGATACTGACAAGAGAGCACTTTCATAAATTATTAGAATGTCTGGGCATTAGGCATTTGTGAAAATTCTAAAGCAATTCAAAGTAGGAAAGTAGCTGTGCGTTTGGACAATTAATAGACACTGCAGTAAATGAAAGCTAATAAAAACATCCAGGGGTGCAACTTTGGTTTTAGAAGTGGGGTGGGGGACATCATGTACAGTGGGGAGAACAAGTATTTGATACACTGCCGATTTTGCAGGTTTTCCCACTTACAAAGCATGTAGAAGTCTGTAATTTTTATCATAGGTACTCTTCAACTGTGTCTGTTTGATTGAGTGTGTGGACAGGTGTCTTTTGTACAGGTAACAAGTTCAAACAGGTGCAGTTAATACAGGTAATGAGTGGAGAACAGGAGGGCTTCTTAAAGAAAAACTAACAGGTCTGTGAGAGCCTGAATTCTTACTGGTTGGTAGGTGATCAAATACTTATGTCATGCAATAAAATGCAAATTAATTATTTAAAAATCATACAATGTGAAAAATCATACACATTTTTGTTTTAGATTCCGTCTCTCACAGTTGAAGAGTACCTATGATACAAATTACAGACCTCTACATGCTTTGTAAGTAGGAAAACCTGCAAAATCGGCAGTGTATCAAATACTTGTTCTCCCCACTGTATATATAATGTTTTTATCCAGTCGGACATGTCCCCCCGTCCCCAGTGAAAGTTGCGTCCCTGAAAACATCTGTCTCATCCAGGACTGGAGTCTACGCAGACTGGTGCACCATAGGCAATCATAGCTACAGTAGGTCTTTATGTAAACAAGCCATTTTCTACACATGCCTGCCATCATTCTAGTTGGATTGTATTGACATTCCCAGCCTTAGTTACATTTGTCAATTTCTGTCCAAAATATTGAAACTGAAACAATGTATCCCGATTGGAGGCAGCAAACAACGTACCAGGCCAACTGTGATTAAAACCTGATAGCAATATTTTTGGGACTACCAAGAAATGTATTGGTGGATTATATTAATCATGCATTGAACTGCATCCATCTATTCTGCCAACAATACCTTAATTTACATCATGGAATGTTGAGTCATATAGAATCTGTTTTTAAAACCTAGTTTTGTAGCATAATCTGGGAATTTGACATTTTTTACTGATATTAGGATTGTCTGTTTGTTTCCTATATGCAAAGTATTTACAATGCTGTCAGTTCCACTTTAAGTTCCTTCAAATTACAATTCTGTTACTTGGGCAAACATTGTGGATTATTATCTCTCTTTATCTTTTGTTATATTTACAGTTCTTTAAGGCAGGACGAAGAAGAATGTGTGGAGGTAAGAGGATAGATTCACAGAATCTGAAAAAATGGGTTCGCCTCTGATCTTGTATCAACTGATCCATTTGCTTCATCACCCAGGCGAAGATTGTAGTATGGTGGGATTGAGAGATTCAGGTCGCACAGTGCCCTCTTGTGGTCTCAGCACACAAAATATCCAGCGCCCAACCACTTGACCATGTAACTAACTACATTATGTCCTACTAGCTTGTCCTTAATATTTTGCCATTTTCTGTCACCAATCCAGTCATTTCACATAAACAAGGACGAGGAACAGGATTTGAAGGGATGAAGCCACTTTGGGGACAAAGAAGCAGTGTCAAGTAATTCTACCTAAACTGACCTAGAATACCAAGGAGCAAAAATACATTACCTGTATTATGTAGTGCTTACAGTCAGTCTCACTCCACACATCACAGTATTTATCCTCAAAGTTCTCATTCCAAACGTGAGAGTAGTAATTATCATTTTACTTTGCTACAGCGGCTGGGGTTTTATATGCAGTAATATAACGGCACATTGGCAGAATGCATTTTTGTCCTTGCCCTCTGGTAGGCCACCAGCTGTCTTGATCCGCTTAACACACTCAGCTTTTCATTTAACACGTCATGGACAGAACACCCCTCATAAACCTGTTCCTCCCTATTATCCATCATCTCTTACTTCTCTTCATTTAAGTTTTTAATTTAATTTATGGAGATGGAAAGCATTCACTCATTTAAGTGTTTTTCATTGCCTGCTTTTTTGGTAAATGAGATTGACAAGACAGAACTGGCTGTGTTTTATGCCATATTTTATTTTTCTCCATGTTTCTCTATTGAAAAATGACTTGTGCTACATCAAAAAAAAGTCACGTTTAAGCAGTGATTTCTAGCTTGTGAATACTGTATTGACATGAGAAGAGCTGCATGTTCTGTCATGACGAAACCATTCATTTATTCTCAATGAGCAAAATTACTCTCTAATCTCGGTCATAGTATTCTACGACTATGTAGAGGTGATAGTGTCTTTCTTCTGAAAGCGTTTGCTCATAAGTTGTTTATAAAAGAAATGCTCCATGTATGATTGCGTGCATGGCTATTCGGTTCCAGTCAAATAACGATCTCTGGTTTAGAGGACAATTGCTTGTGGCCGCCCCTCGAGGACCTCTTTCACGTCAGTTACAGAGAGGAAATTTATAATTTTGTTGTGCAATGATGTAGCTTGACCTGAGCCTCAAACCAACATATATGCAATGTCCTTTGGTTTACCATCCATTTTTGCAGCAGTTGTATATGCAGATGTACAAACAGGTGTCCAAATGATATGGTGTTCCTGATGTACAAACAAGTGTCCAAATGATATGGTGTTCCTGGTCCAAGCTCCAATTGAGGTGCTACTGTACACAGAAAAATATATTTACAATTTCCCCTATAACCAGAACTCAAATTTAATCTGAGAAACTCTATTTGACATGTCAACATGAATTCTAAGATGCTTCACCTCTTTCATTTATATATTAATATTGATTATGATTATGCTAAGTTGTGAAAACCAAGCCCTTGAAAACCAAATAAATTATTGTGTTTTTTGTTCAATCCCCCATACTTAGGTTTGTATGTGGGAACATTCGCCCACGCTGTAATGGATGACACACCTGCTACATCAAAGCTGCCAAAATGTACATCCATATGCTAATGCTTTTCATTTAGTTATGCAGAAAGCCCCCACAGGGGTATAGAATACCATGCCACGATGCAGGAAACGTCAACATCATTTAAGGCAGACGCACATAAAATCGAGAAATGTTCCACTTGACAGGGCACCTCTTCAATGCACTGAGTATGGGGAATAATTTCAACTGTTGAAGTTGAGTTCATCAGTAAAGGTTCATCATAACCCCAAAGTCAAAGGGAGACAACAGTATAATAGGCAACAGGTCATTAATAGACTAATGTTATGCAAACAAATCAAGTTGAAGCTGCAATACTAGAACTGATGCTTCTTTCCTAGAACTTTATGTAACCTGAGAAATTGTACATTTTAGCAGACACTCTTATCCCAAGCGACTTACAGTACTGAGTGTATACATTTCCATACTTGTCCCCTGAGGGAATTAAACCCACAACCTTGGCATTGCAAGTGCCGTGTTATACCACACGGGACCATCTCTTGAATTAATATTAACTAAAACCATGCATTGCAATGTCTTTGCCTGGACACAGAGGTAACTACTTCTACAAGATGGAAAGACAGATCCTACATGTGGAAGTGAAATGGAAGTCTATGTAGATGCAGTGCATGTGTGTGCCCATATTAGTGAAGCAGCCTTTCTGCACTTATTTAGATAAGACAGGGTTCCAAATCTCCATCTTTTATACAATGCAGGCAATGCATATAAGTGCTGTCAAGTCAACATCCATTTTTTCATCTGACTTTCCCCATTTCATCCTCACAGGTTCAAGTGGAAATGACAGTTGAAGAAAAGGAAGTCAGGGTATAATGGATTCTAACATCGCTTTGAAGCCTGCCTTCGTCATTAACTCGATGGTTCTCGATCACACATACTGTACGCATTTCAGGCTGACGGGAACCTCGCTCTTCATTCATTTATTCTTTACAACTCGGCAAGAGCTTTTGTTGCACTTGCTACCATGGTTTTTTTCCGTGCACAGTCAAAACACTGACCTTATGGGCCACCCACTGCGATGGTCAGAGGAGGAAAGGCAAGGTTATATTCCCCTGATACAGCACTGTGTGTATCCCTCACCCTATATCAGGTAAGAGTGACTAGATCATCAGTTGCAGTGGATAATAGGCAGGAAGAATATCAGAGAAACATTATTCACAAGGTTAAAAACATCTCACCTTAACTTTCACACGTTGATGTGGTCTAAGGAGTAGGATACAGACTAGTGTGGGACTGAAAAAGTTCTGAAGTCTCAAGTATGAAAGATTGGCCCTCTAGGTCCGTTGATCCTGTCGGGAGGAAGCACAGGATCTTTTGTTCTCTCTCCTCCAAACTGCCTGTAGAAGGTGGAAAAACTGAAGGATGCTTTTGATCAGTGCTACAGTCAGCTACATCAATGCATCAGTCCAAGGCTCTTCAACACTGTCTTTCCACCCACACATTTTACTGCTATGATACAATATCCTTTCTCTGAAGCTATCATTTTATTGGAATGATAGAAGAGGGACTGTTCAGATTGGTTCATGGAGCAACTCAGCAGAAGTCACAGTTTGGATGATGTAGAGATGGCCATTCCAAGTCAGAGGAAAGTATGTAGATATGTTGACTCACCCCTTTGTGACATGTACTTTCTGAGTCTTCCATCCATGTTGATGGATAGTTGCCGATAACATTTTTTTAAAGTAATTTGTTGTAAAAATATGGATAAATCTTAGTGAAAAGAAAGCACATTAGTCACTAGGTCACATTATTTTTATTTGGTTGTTTACAGCATTTCAACATTTTTCACTGTCACAGTGCGTGTGCCAGAGAAGCATTTTGTACCATTGTTTGGCTCAAATTTGCTACGCTGTAGCTCAGGAAACAAACCCCAAATGGACGAGTAAAAATACTTACATTTGACAGAAAGTGGTTTAATTTCAAGTTAAAGTGTACTGTTAGCTAGCTAGCTAACGTTAGCTGGCTGGCTCGCTAGCTATCGTTACCTGTATGATCTTATTATTCTTATCTCAGTGCCATTTGCTTGCTAACATTGAACCTGGTTGGTTAGCTACCTGCAGATTCATGCAGGGTAGTAACATTATGAGTTGGGATTATGGTTAATTGTTTACCTAGCTAGCTAGTGTAACCGGTTCTGTACAGGTAACTTTCTGCGTTGTGTTCTGGTAAGGTGTAGGTGGAAGGCAAGGCTCTGCACACAATTCTGCCGGTTGTCTCACTTTTGATGACTGCATGGAATGGATACAAATACAAGGCAAAAGTTAATGCTGTCGTCTGGACTCCATACAAGTATATTTGCCTCTCCTCATCACGCTCTGAGCAAACTCACATCAACAAAAAAAAATGTTCATATTTTCAAAAGACTCACATTTCGTTTTATAAATGTTGTACACCAATAAACTAATAATTTGCTAATAAGTACTAAATATTTCTTAGAGAGTGTACTATTGTACCATTATACCTGAGGCATACTAATGAAGCGACAACACCATTTTTGACATGACCGGACAGGTAACAAAATGAACGACAGCTAACTAGGCACATTTTACAACATACCTGCATGGAATGGATACAAATACAAGGCAAAAGTTAATGCTGCTGTCTGGACTCCATACAAGTATATTTGCCTGATAAAAGACAAAAGACAGTGCAGAATGCCCGTGAGAAAATCGTCAGAAAACTTGCGCTGTCTACACCTGAAGGAGACCCTCTCCCGCCACCAAGCTAACGACAGCTGGGCCAGCCTTGCAAAGTTGCAATCAAAGTTGCACTCGAATATTATCCCCATTCACATGAATATATATTTCTATAAACATAATGCAACATGAAATCAGTGACAATATGATTTTTGCTTGTCTTTTCTTGTGCATTTGTGAACATTTTCGAACATTCAAAAGACCGGAGCATACATAACACATACATCTCCTCATCACGCTCTGAGCAAACAGGAGTAAAAGCATGGCTCCCGTTGATGACATCACAGCATTAACACAATTTAGAAAATAAATACAATAAAATAGTTCACTCTTGAAAGTAGTGTAATACATCTCAAAATAACCTTAAAATAATCAATTTAAATAAATATGAGGGATTTTTTTTTTTTTTTTCGGTGAAATACATAAAGTATATTTTACACCTGTTACACTAGTTACATGTCTTATCAAAAGACTCCACTATGCAAGTAACCATTTCGGGTGTGTTTATAAATTCAGTCTGAGAATGCCAGAGCACAGAATAACTGATGAATTTACGAAACCACAACACCCGTTGAATATGGCCGGTGTTAGTAAACGTTGGTAAAAAAGCGTAATTAAATTGTTGCCAGCAGCACAGTTGCAGTCACCAACGCTCTGGATAACATGAAACAGCCTAACCAACTCTGCTAGTGCAAGTAAAATGGTCAGTGGGATGTTCTCTCATTATTGTCAAGTGTGCGCTCTGAATGCTCCGAGAGCGAAACGAGATGGGTGGGGCTAAAGCTTAAGAGGGTGTGAACGATTCTGAATGGGTGTAGACAAAGAAGAGCTCTTCAGTAGGTACCAAAACATTCAAAGGCCATTCTCTCAAAAGTGAATCAACTTTCAAAGCAGAAATACTTTCCCATTGTTCCCTTAAATACTGTGTATGATATACAATTTTGTAGCTCTGTGTCTCTGCTGTTATCCAATGTTAAAACCACCATTTCAAATTTAAGTGACAGTACCCCATTTCACATAACTGACGACAGAGCATCTTCTGCAAGTGTTCTCTGAGTCAAGCAGAGAAACCATTTGAATGTCTGCAGGCTCGTTACAATTTCAGCTTTACACACAAAGTGATTTCGTCCCTCAATGACTGTCACACCCTGATCTGTTTCACCTGTCTAAAGATTCTGAGAACCGAACCATCCAGATGTGTGCATCTGGATCATTTTTTACCTTTATTTTACTAGGCAAGTCAGTTAAGAACAAATTCTTAGTTTCAATGATGGCCTAGGAACAGTGGGTTAACTGCCTTGTTCAGGGGCAGAACGACAGATTTTTACCTTGTCAGCTCAGGGATTCGATCCAGCAACCTTTCGGTTACAGGCCCAACACTCTAACCACTGGGCTACCTGCCACCCCAATGACCATATGTTCAACTCATTACTGGAGCAAGCCACAACGGAAACCTCCCGGGCGCTCAGTAACCTCGCTACTAGCGATGCTTCTCCCCAGTCGAACCCGGATTCCTGAGAACCCTGCTTACCTCCTGCGGAGCGCTATGCTGGAGATCCTGGAACCTGCCAGGCATTTCTCTCCCAGTGCTCCCTCATCTTTGAGCAACAGCCCTCTTCGTTTCCTTTGGATCGATCAAAGATAGCGTATCTTATAACTTTGATTTCTGAAAGGGCGCTCGGCACAACTCCCTGATCGACTGGGCTACTGGTTCTATCCTGGGTTGGAGCCAATTCTGCCACGCACATTGCCCTAAGGCAGCGCAGCCTGCCCTGGGACGTCCTTCTGTGGGCTTGGGTAAACCTTGGATCTCTCTGCCGTCCCCGCATAGTACCAGAACCTCCGGGAGGTTTCAACAAGGCTCGCACCATTTCCCTTCCTCCGCATCGACCCTACAATTGCGCTATTGACCTCCTCCCGAGTACCAAAACACCTTGGGGGTGGCTTTATTCCCTGTCTGGCCTGGATACCAAGACCATGGAGGTATACAATGAGGGCTCTCTAGATTCAGGGATTATGCGTCCTTCTGTCTCCCTGCCGGCACAGGGTTTTTCTTTGTGGAAAAGAAGGACAAAACCCTGCGCCCATGTATTGACTACCAGGGCCTCATTGACATCACTGTAAAGAATCGTTAACCGCTACCACTCCTCTCCTCAGCTTTCCAGCCTCTCCAGGGGAAAACCATCTTTTCAAAGTTGGAAAAGTTCGGAACGCCTACCACCTGGTTTGGATACGGCCTTCAACACGGCTAGCGGACACTACGAGTACCTGGTTATCCTGTTTGATCTGACCAACGCTCCCGCAGTGTTCCAAGCCCAGGTCAACTATGTGCTCCATGACATATTGAACTGGTTTGTGTTGGTCTATCTCAATGACATCCTTGTCTTTTCCCGGTCGGCTCAAGAGCATGTTCTCCATGTCTGACAAGTCCTCCAGCGCCTCCTGGAAAACCAGCTGTTTGTTAAAGCGGAGAAATGTGAGTTCCATCGTTCCTCTATCTCCTTTCTGGGATTTGTCATCGCTGCAGGGAACATGGATCCTGACAAGGTGAGAGTGGTGGTGGATTGGCCCCAATTTACATCCAGAGTGCAGCTACAACGTTTCCTTGGATTTGCTCATTTCTATCGCCGCTTTATTCGGGGCTACAACACCCTGGCCTCCCACCTCTCTGGATCTGAAGCACCGTCCCGTCAGTTTGTGGTGGAGGTTGATGTCTCGGACATCGGAGTGGGGGCAGTCCTGTCCCAGCGTTCTGTCCAGGACCAAAAGCTGCATCCCTGCGCTTTTGCTAACCGGATGTTCGTCCCAGATTCGGCCCGGTCCCCGGTCCTGGAATGGGCTCATTCTTCTAAACTCACCTATCATCCCGGCTCTTGTCGCACCCTGGCTTTCATCCGACAATGTTTTTGGTGGCCCTCCATGTTTCCGGACGTCTCCGCATTCATCGCTACCTGCACTGTGTGTGCACAGAACAAAACTCTGCGGCAAGCTCCGGCTGGCCTCCTTCAACCACTCCCTGTTCCTCATCACCCCTGGTCCGCTCTTCTTAAGACCACCTCCAGGTATCAGCGACAGGTGGATCGCCACCGGACCCCGGCTCCCCGCTATCGGCCCGGGCAGAGTGTATGGCTGTCCACCCATGATCTTCCCCTCCAAGTGGAGCTAGTTACAGTGTTTGAGTCATCTCAACCATTTTCTTGTAAAACAGCTCAGCTAGTTAGCAAAATACACATTTGGGATGCTAGCTAGCTAACGCATTAGCTAGACTGCTTCTAGACTTGAGCTCATAGGGGCTTTAGGAGCCAGCGGATCAGATGATTCCACCATGGTCAAAAAAAATTGGCTACTAGATCTGAACCAATGGACATGGGGCCATGAAATTGGGTATGTAAGCCTTACAGATGTAGGATCTTTGCTACAGCAAGAAAAACATTATCCTGAAGCAACAGAAAATGTTAATCATTATGTGGAATGTAATTAATGGACATTTTTGTAGGGGCTGATACATTTTTCGTTAGAGCAAATCAGGTCTGACATTTCAAAGAGGAAATTACAAACTTTAAAAGCCTTTTGCACTACAAGTTTGGATTTCCTGCTGTGCAGGAAAATACTCAGCAACAAAAGAGTGATCAAATTAAGATCCTACATCTGTATGTATATGTCCTTAGAAGCTGTATGAATATAAAGTCAATGCACCTTATATGGCTGCATCATAGGATACTATATGTCTGAACCATAGGATACTAGAGCAAAAAATATTGATCAAGTGGACTTTATCTAACGTAAATTAATGTTAGATTTAAATTATGGATATTTGATTTGGTAAAATTAGAAACCAGAAGTCCTGCCGCTTGCACAGTGAGCTTATTACAGCTGTGATAATGTATTAAAGTATTTTGGATCGCTAATGTGGAGTGTACCAACAGATTTAAATCAACATGGTAATGCTTTCACTGACTGCACAAAAATTAAGATTGTTCCTAAATGATAGTTCTTGCTTTGTTATCCAACTGATCTTGTGTCCTTTCTTTCATCCTGTGAACCCATTGCATTGCTGCTTACAGCTATAGTTGCCTTTGCATCTCAGCAAACCTCCATGCCTCTGGCTTGAGCCCATGTAAAAAAAAAAATTGATGTTGTACCCTCAACTTATGTTTAATTCATAAACCACTGGGTTTGTTTAAGATGGAGGCCTATTTACAGTGAAAGTAACATAATACAGGCCTACATTCGGAGCTCAGGCCTACATTGTCCATAAACATTCTATGATAGTGCTTTCCAATGAAAACACTTCCTTCACAATTGTCCATTCAACACGCTGCGGTTCAAAAGTGTCTTCAAACTTTACAGCGGCCCATACCTGTCCTCTAATCGGCCACCACCATTCAGGCATTTTGGCACGGTAGATTTGTTTTCCGTGGCAGGAAAACAATTCCACCCTATATTTCCATTAACTACTTTCCAATCTCCTTGTGAGGCCTAAATTATGTATTTTGTAGTGCAAAACAAACCAACAAATATACATCTTTGGGTCTTTTTGCTCACTTATAAGCAGCAAAGATAAAAACAGTGAGAATTACATACAGGTAGATGTACTTACCTTAGGTGCATATCATGGTTGTTAAGAAGAACTGTATGGTCTCCATACCTGTGCAAGTATACATCCTGTTTTTCTGTGTGCCTATAGGCCAGTGTAGGCACAACATATGCCCTCAGGCTGGCCCTCTAGTGCACAAATGAAATGTAATATACAAAGTCAGACAACAACAACTACATAAGTGGGGCAAAACTGCTTATACACACAGTATGAGCCAAAGCCCATGGTTTTGATTATAGTAAGCCTGTATGAGTCCTCACTGCTTAGCGTGCCTGTACGTTTACTTAGACACCAATAACAGAAATGTAATTACACATGTAAAGATGTCATTCATCATGCTATCAATTTACAGGGAGGAAAGTGTCCAGGCAATGGATGACTCTCTCCCCACAGCAGTGTGCAGGACACTGTAGTGGACTGGAGCATCTTAAATCCATGCGGGGTGATTACTATGTAATTTACCCAGACACACTTGGTGTGAGAGTTGGTCTGCATTATGCATAAGCTGCTGCAGGGTCTGGCTGCCCTGTGGTCGTAGCACTGTGGTGTTTACACAACACACACCACTAGGAGTGTGTTGTTCTAGGAGAGATTGATGATCTTTTCCCTGGCAAGTACTTTTATTGTAGTATTTGAATGGTTATTTCTAAAAACCAAATAGTCTACTAAGTTGTATTAGAGTATTTTCAAATACTTATTTCAAATACTATACTGAACAAAAAAATAATAACAACATGTAGTGTTGGTCCCATATTTCATGAGCTGAAATAAATGTTCCATACGCAAAAAAAGCTTTGGTTAGTCAATTTGTTTACATCACTGTTGTCAGCATTTCTCCTTTGCCAAGATAATCCATCCACCTGACAGGTGTGACATCTTAAGAAACTGATTAAACAGCAAGATTACACAGGTGCGCCTTGTGCTGGGGACAATAAAAGGCAGGGCCGGCCCTCCCATTAGGCAAGATTAGGCGATCGCCTATGGCGGCACTTGAATTTGGGGCGGTCTTTTGACAATTGGCTGCCGCCCTCCGGGGCCCATGATCGGCTACTACACCGCCGGCGGCACCCCAGCCACCAGCTGCCAACTCATAGCGTTGCAGCAGTTCCCGCCCCCAACCGCTTCTCCCAGGGGGCGCCAGTGGTGTATTAGCCGATCGGGGGGGGGAGCAGGAGATTTTTGTGTCACCTAGGGCGGCAGAACGTGGCCCAGCCTGATTGGCCTGGCTCCCCAGTGGGTGGACCTTGCTCCCAAGTGGGAGCCCTCCCAGGCCCACCCATGGCTGCGCCCCTGCCCAGTGATGTGAAATGCATAGATTAGGGCCTAATTAATTTATCTAAATTTACTGATTTCCTTATGAAAACAAGAATACATTTTTTGAAATTGTTGCATGTTGCTTTTATATTTTTGTTCAGTGTATTTCCAAATACATTAACATTTTCAACTACTTGTCTTTCAAATAAAATATATCTGAATACTTACTCCGACTGTGTAAAAGTAATTGAGATATTTAAAATTGTACAGTATTTGAACCCAGGCCTGGGAGAGACCTTTCATTTTAGCCAGGAAAAGAGCAAGGTTTATCTAGTTATGAGTTCATCAATTAAATGATGCCCATAGTAGTTGCTGTGATTTTGTATCACACCTGCATTCAAACCATCCAGCACCCCTCAATACAAATTCTGTTAAGCAATATATGGGTACGTAAGTACTGAGTATTAGATAAGAGTTATTATTCCATGATATGAGGAAATTACGCCAAAAAGAATTCTCAACATTAAAAACAGTAGCATTGTTAATCATTGCTTCATTGCCTGAATAATGTATGGGTTTTGGAAAGTGGCATCCTAGCTTTCCTTGCATTGTAATGCTTGGATTGACCTCTCTTATATAATCAACCATGCCCGCCTGAGTGCCATTGTTCCGCTCCTGGGATATAAATACTTATCTGACAGTTGAGAGGCCTGGAAGTGGGTGGAGGTAAAAATTTTAGCAGAATTATCATATCATCTTTGTTATAACGTTAACTATGTACATTATTGATTAGTGCCAACAGTGTTGGTGCATCATGAGCAGGAAGCAAGAGAAGGCTTACACATTATTGTCTGTCAACATCTTATACAGTATTTCTGCATGCAGGAAATGGTAAAGTGGCAATTCAGATATTCAAAATGTATACAGGCACACACATAACCACAGTGATGCTCAACCACTGCACACCCGCCCGTGCGCGCGCACGCACGCACACACACACACGCACACACACACATACACACACACACACACATACAGTTTGAAAGTCTGAACATCCCTTCCACACTAGACTCTTCCTTCAGGGGTTATATTAGAGCTTTTAAGTGCCAACTTCAAAGAGGCTTTTAAAAATAGCCTGTGGGGTAAAAAAAGTTAAGTTGCTTTGAGTTTGTCTCTCTGGGCAAGGTCATGTAATGTCTGAGATTGTCGTCAACGCTCTGCCACTCTAGTACACCCCTTCCCCCTCTGTCTTTCTGGGCTATAACTCACTCATTCTATGCATTGGGGATCACACATTTTTTGGATGCTCTGGAGATGTGAGAGTTGGCTAATATCATAATATGATACCCTCAGTATGACCTGTGCACCATTTTATCCCAACCAAAAATGTTTGTCACAGAAAGCAATTTCTTATTAATTTCTAATTAATCAAGTTGACCTGCTAAGTTACTGTAATTGACCCAATGCTTAATTAATCAAGACCACTCAATACGGAGCTATCAGTATTATTTTACTGACTGAAAACAAGATTTTTGCCTCCCTACAGTTACTAGGAAAATGCACTACATGGCTCGTCAAACATCTCATTCTGGGAAGGCTATCCACTAGATGTTGGAACATTGCTGCAGGGACTTGCTTTCATTCAGCCACACCACTCCAACTGACGCTTTGCATTGTGCATGGTGATCTTAGGCTTGTGTGCGGCTGCTCGGCCGTGGAAACCCATTTCATGAAGCTCCCGACAAACAGTTATTGTGCTGACGTGCTGACGTTGCTTCCAGAGGCAGTTTGGAACTCAGTAGTGAGTGTTGGAACCGAGGACAGGTGGTTTTTACTCGCTACACACTGCAGCACTCTGCAGTCCCCTTCTGTGAGCTTGTGTGGCCTACCACTTTGCGACTGAGCAACGGTTGCTCCGAGATGATTCCACTTCACAATAACAGCACTTACAGTTGACTTGGGCAGCTCTAGCAGGGAAGAAATTTGACGAACTGACTTGTTAAAAAGGTGGCATCATGACGGTGCCACGTTGAAAGTCACTTAGCTCTTTAGTACGGGCCATTCTACTGCCATTGTTTGTCTATGGAGAATGCATGGCTGTGTGCTTGATTTTATACACCTGTCAGCAATGGGTGTGGCTAAACTATCCGAATCCACAAATTTGAAAGGTGCCCAATAGAATATTGATATGACCAACCAATGTACTGTCTTGTATAATGTTGTACAGGAGACTCCTAATGGATTCCAAGACGGCATGTGCAATACTCCTATACTCCTGTGTACTGAGAGAAGAGAGAATAATAAGGGGATGAGAGAGGAAACAAGAATAAAGTAAGAGAGTGTGGAGACAGATATTGGAAATGCCATTTCTTCCACTGTGTAAATCAAAGGGAATCCTGTATGACTCCTGGGAGCAGAGTCACCTGGGTAAAAACAGTTCCACTGCAAATGCAAATCTCTCTCCCTCCTATATCCCTCTACGTTCCTCTTTCTTTATTTGTCTCCATCCTATCAGGGAAGCTGTCCAGTGATGGAAGAAGGAATGAAATTGGATAACAATTAGCCCTGAACTAATTCCAAGGCTCCCTGTGAAGAGAAAGGATGATATAGGATAAAGGGATGAGGAGGCGGAATATGAAGTTATGAAGTTAACCCCTAGTTCTAGATGCAACATTTAACAACAAGCACTTTGATGTAAAAGGCGAGAGTAGTGACTCCAAAACTGTTTTTACTGTATCGTCAACATCACTAAAGAGCCATCTTTAGAGCGACGCAGATTACTTTTAAATCACATCAAAGGTCTTTAAACTTTTGTCTCTTCCTCTACTGAGCAAGCCTGCAGAGCATTCTGACAACCTTATCTCTCCCGACCAGACCCTGCTGCAAACACATCAATTGGCTGCAGCGACACACACCACAGTCTGCATGATCTTTTAAAAATAAATATTTTATTTTATTTTTATGATATAGTCTATTACAGATGCAATACGTTTTGGCATAACCAGGTTGAGTTAATGGTTTCAAACTAACTGCAATCTCTCTTTTGACTTGGCAAGGAACAGACAAGCAAATTGCTTTGTAAAAATGAGATAAGCAATACAGCTCTTTGCAGGCAAAGCTCTGCATCTGATCAGGATCCATAAAACCCTCCCACAGTCCTGTGGGTTTCAGGTTTAGTACAGTATTTTTTTAGGATCCCCAATAAGCCACTGCCAAGGCAGCGACTACTCTTCCTGGGGTCCAAACAGGAAACAAATCACAACAAATGAAATACATAATATACTGTACATAACACTACATAATATAATACAATATATAAAAATGTCTGTGTCTCTTCACAGTCCCAATCGTGCCGTAAGGTGTTCTTTTATCAGTTGTTTTAATCTGGTTTTATTGCTAGCTTGAGTTGCCTGGGGTGGTAGAGAGTTCCATGTAGTCATCATGGCTTTATTTCATACTGTGTGTTTCCTAGCCTCTGTTCTGGACCTGGAGACTGTGAAGAGACCTCTGGCTGCATGTCTTGTGTGGTACCGCTGAGTGTCCAACTGTTTGCCAACTGCTTGAACATACAGTTCAGTAGCTTTAACCCGTCAACAACTCGCACACAACTTTGAGCCAGGAGTGATTGACATGCATACCACTGACATATGCCCTCCATGTACATCTAAGTGCAATACGTGCTGCTCTGTTCTGGACCAACTGCAATTTACCTATGTCCTCCTTTGCTGCACATGACCACACTACTGGGCAGTAGTCCAGGTGCAGCAAAGCTAGGGCCTGTAGGACCTGTCTGGTTGATTTAGATATCAAGAAAGCAGAGCAGCGCCTTATCATGAACAGACCTGTTCCCGTTTTAGCAACCATTGAGTCTATATGTTTTGACCATGACAGCTTGCTATCTAGGGTTACACCCAGCAGTTTAGTCTCCTCAACTTGCTCAATCGGCACATTATTCAGCAATAGATCTAGATGAGGTTTAGGGTTAAGTGTGGGATTTGTCCTCAAAAACTATGCTTTTAGTATGATATTTAGCACCAGCCTATTGCTCGTTACCCATTCTAAAACTGAGCTCTATGTTAAGGGTGTCAGTTATTTATTTTACTGTCGTAGCTGACGTGTATATACATTTAAGTCGTCAGTGAACAAAGACACACAGGCTTTATTCAAGGTCAGTGGAAGGTCATTAGTAAAAACAGAAAACAATAATGGCCTTAGCCAGCTGCCCTGCGGTACACCACACTCAACCGAATTTGCATTAGAGAGGCTTCCATTTAAGAAAACCCCTCTGTGTTCTATTAGATCGGTAACTCTCAATCCATGATAAGGCAAAGGATGTAAATCCATAACACCTATGTTTTTTCAGCAATAGGTTATGATCAATGATATCAAAAGCTGCACTGAAATTTAAAACAGCTCCCACAATCTTCTTATTATATTTTTATTCAGCCAATCATCAGTTGAGTGCCCTTCCCTATAAGCATGCTGAAAGTCTGTTGTTCATTTGTTTTGTGTAAAATAACATAGTATTTGGTCAAAAGTCTGCTAAGCACAGGTAGCAGGCTGATTGGCCGGCTGTTTGAACTATTAAAGGGTGTTTTGCTATTTTTGGGCAGCAGAATGATCATTGCTTCCCTCCAGGCCTGAGGGCACACACCATCTTCTAGGCTTAAATTGAAGATGTGGCAAACAGGAGTCGCAATGTATTCTGCTACCAACTTCAGATATTTACCATCCAGATTGTCGGTACCAGGTGGCTTGTCCATATTTATAGAGGGAACTCAAAACTACAGTGCTTGTCTTTCATTAATTGGTCCATTATGTATGAATATGAAGACTCAGCGTTTGCTAATCTTGTCAACAAAACAGTTATTAAAGTGGTTGGTAATATCAAAGGGTTTTGAAATGAACAAGCCATCTGCCTCAATGAAAGATGGAGCTGAGTTCGCTTTTTCCTAGAATTTAATTTAAGGTACTCCAGAGCATTTTACTATTATTCTTTATATCATTTATCTTTGTTCCATGGTAAAGTTTCTTCTTCTTTTTGTTTAGTTTAGTTGCTTGATTTCTCAATTTACTTTATGTTTGCCAATCTGCTGTGTTGTCAGACTTATTTGCTTTCCCCTTTGCCTCATCCCACTCAGCCATATAGTTTTTCAATTCATTATCTATCCCTGGGAGGATTTGGCAGTTCTAACAGTCAGTTTCTCGATGGGCGCATGCCTATCAGTATCGGATAAAGCAATTTCATAAATGCTTCAAGTGCGGCATCAGGTTGTTCCTCATTACACACATCAGACCAGGTTTTTCTGTTTGAAGAAAAAAAGGGCTGGTACTTCAGACTGTTGACACCAGCTTGTGTCCATTTGTCATGAGTGGCCATTTGCTTCTCTATGGCTCTTTGCTTAATGTCTTGGTGTGTGAGTCAGCATATCGTGAGGATGTTAGAACGCACTGCGCAAGAGGAAAACTGGCAAATGTTGCTCATGACACACCTTCTACATTTTTATAATTTCAAGCACCCATCTCTGTATTTGACTGTTTGTGAAATAAATTGATTTGATTTGGCTGTAATACCTCACAGTTGACGGCCAGTTGGCCACATCTCACAGGTACAGTGGTCTAGTCTAGTTTCCTGTGAAGGGGAACCACGGCCATCTAGTGGGGATAGGAGGTTATACTTCTGTAGAGGCACCCCTCTCTGGTACCATTCCAGGTGAGCAGTGTCAGTGTGCTGCCTGCTGTAGTCCAGAAGGAGTAGGAGGAGGAGTTGCAGGGGACTGAATACATTTCCTGTGGAGAATGTGTACGTCATTGCAGAGCCGTCAGTCCGTCTGCTGTCATTAATCAGCCAGGCTTTGTGTTGCCTAACCCCGGGGGACACCAGCCGTCCTCTCTGCTCGGGTGTTATCCTCAAACAGACACCTTACATTTCTCTTCCGAAAGTGATCTCTCTCTGTCGTGGCAGGAAGTAACACAGGCTACAATGCAGATAGACAACTCTCTCTGTGGGGAGGGGGAATGAGGATTGTTTTTAGGCAAAGGGGAATTCAAGAGGAATGTGATATTGTCATATACCATATAGAGCACCTTTTAACAGTGCTAATGCTTCAAATATTTCACCTAAACAGAACTACTACAGGGTTAGGACAACTTTTTCAGAATTTAAGTTTTGCTAAACTGACCTTTTCAGATATAGGAATGAACAGAAAGCAAAGCGAGTTGTAAAGGGTTATGGTACACAGTAAGTAAAGCAGTAGCATACTGTACCTTTCCAAATGTTTCTGGGATTGATTTGTGAAAGCAGTGAATCTGTTATGAATATTACAAAAACTATTCTAATCACATACTGTGAAAATCTATTGGAATTTAAGAATCCAATCGACAAGAAAATATAATATATCGTCTAAATACATATCTATTTAGGACAGGTATTTTCTGTGTCTCCAAATGCGTCCTCTTGTGTTAATGAGAATCACTGTAAGGTCAGGGCTGTTTACAGAATGCAATTAACCCGAACTTTGGGGCTACCCTACATTTTCTGGCCCCCACCTTCTTCAAAACAATTCATTCCAGGCTACACGTCCACACAAATCTATTTTCCATCCATGGATATACAATGACATTATGTCTAATATGCATTTCCCACAACATTACCGGTGCATACACATATCAGTAACAACAACATTCATGTTAGATGTCAGGCAGTAAAAAACTAAACTGCCATTGTACAAAAGGGCATCTACAGTGCCACAATGTTAAGACAGTATCAATGAGATACAACTTTAGTTCAGCATTGTACTTTAATGACCTCGATAGATCATAAATAAAATAATGTCCACAACAGAGGATCGAGTTCTTGAATTTAACCATTTATTAACCACAACTCACATAGACCATGGGAATGAAATTTTTATGAAATTTCCCCCCCGGGGGATCAATAAAGTACCTATCTATCTATCTATCTATCTATCTATCTATCTATCTATCTATCTATCTATCTATCTATCTATCTATCTATCTATCTATCTATCTATCTATCTATCTATCTATCTATCTACCACTTTGGCCGTAGCCTACGCCAAATAAATCTGTATTCCAACCGGACTATATGCATTGTTTTTACACTGCAGCTACTCGCTGTTTATTAACTATGCATAGTCACTTTACCCCTACCTACATGTACAAATTACCTCAACTAACCTGTACCCCCGCAAATTGACTCGATACCGGTACCCCATGTATATAGCCTCGTTATTGTTATTTCATTGTGTAACTTTTTTCTATTTTTTGTATTACTTTAGTTTATTTAGTAAATATTTTCTTAAGTCTATTTTCTTAAAACTGCATTATTGGTTAAGGGTTTGTAAGTAAGCATTTCCCTGTAAGGTCTACACCTGTTGTATTCAGTGACAAATAAAATTGGATTTGATTTGATTCAAACAACAGGTATCCAACTCTCTGTTACGTTCACTTTTACATGAGTAATTTTTTATTGAGGTATCTTAACTTTTACTCAAGTATGACAATTGGGTACTTTCTCCACCACTGAGTGTTGTTAACCTTATTTCCACAAGGCTAATCGTGCTAAAACTCTTAAAAACACATGATGGGAGGCATTTCTGTCATTTACCTGTACAGTTTGTGTAACCATGCAAGTATTCACTTATCTGTAAATATAACTGTGTACCTAACTGTACAGCTAATTTAACCATGCAAAATGTTCACTTACCTGTTCATTTACCCAGTCTGTCTATTAAGTAAACTATTATTACCCTCGCTCATATCATACGCATTTTTAGCTACTGAAGTATTTCTCTGCCATCGACCTGTATAGTATAGTTAACCATACAACATCCAACATATTCAGCCAACCACCCATACTATGCTATGTCTTTTTTTATAGCTTTTATTTTTTTTGCACTCCAGATATCTTGTATTTCTATACTTTTTCATACTGCCACTCTATGTATCATGTACCGCGTATCTGTCTTTTGTGTACTTTCGTTGTGGCATTTTGCACCTGCCCTGTGTTTTGTTGTAGCTGCTTGACAATGAAATTTCCCCCCTGGGGGATAAATAAAGTATCTATCTATCTATCTATCTATCTATCTATCTATCTATCTATCTATCTATCTATCTATCTATCTATCTATCTATCTATCTATCTATCTATCTATCTATCTATCTATCTATCTATCTATCTATCTATCTATCTATCTATCTATCTATCTATCTATCATACATGGAGTGATGTCACCGACTGATGGGATGGGGTAGCCTCCCTTTGACCCTCTTCTTGTAAGAGATCTGTAAACAGGGTTTCCCAAAAGAGGGGGCCCCTGGAGCAAATTAGGGTTAAGTGCCTTGCTCAAAGGCACATCAACAGGTTTTTCAACTTGTCGGCTTGGGTTTTCGAACCAGCGACCTTTCGGTTAATGGCCCAATGCTCTAACTGCTAGGCTACCTGCCACCCCTAATCTATCTTTTGAACGGTTTAAGCTAAAAAATATTATAACCCCATTCCTGACTCTCAGGAACAAGTACATACCACAGGAGGCTGCTGAGGGGAGGACAGCTTATAATAATGGCTGGAATGGAGTAAATTGAATGGTATCAACCTAATGGAAACCATGTGTTTTATCAGTCTGATACCATTCCATTGATTTCGTTCCAGTCATTACTATGAGCCAATTAAGGTGCCACCAACCTCCTGTGGCACATATGTACATACCTGTTGTTTCCCCTCTACTATGCCCACAATCCATTAGAACATAGAAGACCAATCACTAAATCAGACTGTGGGAAAAATAACATCATTAATGATGATGTTCTTTTCTACACAGAAAATCATAAACCGTTATTGCCTGATGATCTTCTGAACTTCCAAAAATGTTTGATGCATTTTTAGTCACTTTTTATTTTATATATTACGATCCCCATTAGCCGACGCCAATGGCGACAGCTAGTCTTAATGTGGACACTTCAAAATATACTGTTTTCAGATTGAAATACTGTCAAAGATACTGTCAGACTGATTTGCAATAGACGTCATAGCCCAAATTAAAAAAGTTAACATTGATTACATAACTTTTTTTACATGGTGGGGTCTCGTTTATTATTTTTTTATATCAAAATAGGTTCGAGTGCCAAAAAAAGTATACGAACCCCCTGCCTGTGTAACACGACCCAAGGGGGAAATCAATCACAGTAACTCATGCAGGGAATGCTCAATTTGCTTCGCCAACATTATTACTTGTTCTTGTTCACTCTTGCATCAGGCTACTCTGTAACTTCAACGTAGAACCATAATAGTATGGGCTGCCCATCCAAGAAGTGACTTTCAGGGATTGCGATTTTGTTCTGCTTTCAAGACAACTTGGAAACTCGGAACCCTCTGAGTAAAAATGTCCTTAAGCTTCCTGTTGGTTCCTAAAGGTTTTGGAGTAGAGCTTCCTATTGGTTGATTCTGATACTTTTCAAGCGGGAGTTCATCTTTCTTGCTGTAGTCAACTCGGAACTCGGAAACACAGACATTTCCAACCTCGAAACTTTTAGAAAGAGCTCTGATGCTGCATTCCCATTGTGTCATAAACTCGGGAATATCCTGCTTGTTAAACTAGGCGGAAGAGTCGGATCCAGAGTTTCGCACTTGGGAGTTATCAGAATCAACCAATAGGAAGCTCTACGCAAATAATTTGCGTTCATTTTAACTCGGAGATCCCGAGTTTCCGACATGACATGAA
Source organism: Thymallus thymallus (assembly GCA_023634145.1). Classification (NCBI taxonomy): domain Eukaryota; kingdom Metazoa; phylum Chordata; class Actinopteri; order Salmoniformes; family Salmonidae; genus Thymallus; species Thymallus thymallus. Next base: position 22,424,855 of record CM042392.1, on the reverse strand, counting down.
CAGGGCATGTGCCCACTTGGAAAGTAACAGAATAAACCGATAGGAAGCTCTACATTTCCGAGTTCCGAGTTTTCCAATAGGCGGGGCACAACAATATTAGCGCTTCGGAGGCAATAGAACGCGGAAGTAAGTGTACGGTAGTAAAGGAGCTAAAGCATATCAAAGAAAGTATTATATTTAGTGTATGCCTATTATTGTCATAAACGTAGCTATCATAATACGCTTAGAATATTTAGTGAAGTGACGCTGAAGTGTTATGAACACGGACTTGGAAGCTCAGGAGGATGAACTGCTGGCGCTCGAGAGTATCTACAGTCAGGAGTTCGGACGGGCTGTGTCAGGATTGGGTGGGGAAATTCGGGTCTCTTTGGACCTACCTCGGAACTTCAGTGTGATTGTCAAAGCAGGTTTGTATTCAAATATTAGTCATTATTTTATAATTTATGCAAATCACCTCAACTCACAATTTAGAAACCATTTTATGAGTCTTACATTATTTTGATCTCACGACCAGTCTTATTGTAGCCTTTTAATTAGGCTATGTTACAATAGAAGTTGACAAAACATATATTCTATACTCAGGGTATTCTGGTAAAGCAGATGAATGGTATCCAGGCTTATTTTGTCTTTATTTTGATACCAAGGTGACAAGCACAGAGATTATGTCATATCTTTCCTCCCTCCTCTTGTGCTGACCTTCGACCTACCTTTGGATTACCCCTCCACCTCATCACCCAACTTTATATTAAGCTGTATGTGGCTCTCCCATAGTCAGGTAGGTTTAGTAAAACCTTTTGTGAGTAGATCAATACTGTGACGTGTATTGAGTTTTAGACATCATTTGTATGTGTAGTAATCATTGATTCATGTCTCAGCTCTCAGCAGTGTGCAAGCATTTAGATGAGATATGGCAGGACACTGTGGGCAGCGTGGTCCTCTTTTACTGGGTCCAGTTCCTCAGAGACGACCTGCTCAACTTTCTGCATATCCAGCCACCGCTGGAGATCCCTGTCAATTGCCAGGGCCAGGCCACTCCATCCACTGAGGGCAGCGAGGCTGGAGACTCTCAGGGGGCTGCAGAGGGCAGTGTAGTTGGAACCTCTGAGGCTGCAGTGTGCCTGGACCCAAGGGCCCTCTCAATGTTAGCCACAGACACAGACCTCCTGGTGCAGCTGCTGGACTATGATGAGAGACAGAGGCTGAGAGTGTTTGAGGGACAGGCATATGAATGTGGGATCTGCTTCATGAGCAAGTTAGGCTGTAGCCAGTTCAGAGAGTGTGGCCATGTTTACTGCAACGAATGCATGTCGGAGTACTTCACGATCCAGATCAGAGACGGGAACGTCCGTGGCCTTACCTGTCCAGAGCCTGAATGCAGCTCCACAGCTACACCCTCACAGGTAAAACTCCAAAATCTAAAACTGAAGTGAATAGATTTTGGAGATCAAAGTTGAAATTCCTCAGTGAATATCTGAAGTTAACCTGTGTGAAACTGCTATTCTACACTATGTGGAAACTAAACCCAGAGAATTAACTGTTGTTTAAGGTGAAGCAGTTGGTTGGGGAGGAGTTATTCACCCGTTACGACCGTCTCCTGCTCCAGTCCACTCTGGACCGTATGGCTGACGTGATTTACTGCGCCCGCAAGGCCTGTGTTGCCCCAGTGGTGCTGGAACCAGACACAACCGCTGCCCTCTGCCCCTCCTGCCGCTATGCCTTCTGTACTATCTGTCGCAAGACCTACCACGGCACCTCCCATTGTGAGCTGAGGGCAAACACACTCCTGACCTCAGCCTCTGACTCAGCTGCTGAGTCATCCTATGAAAGCGTACCTCAGACAGAAGGTAAGAGTACCATATGCAACCAAATGAACCACATGGAAGTTTGTTGATCAGTTACACTTTCAGAGGCTTGGTGCTGTGTGAAAACCTGTGTGGTTGAGGAAGGTAACTTGGAAGAGAATGTTTAAATACGTCTTAAAGAAATAATAAACACAATTACTGTATTTGAGATGCTGTGCTTCTAAGCACTGTCCTGGTATTTAAATGATCAAATGTTTAGCTCTGTCTGGAGTCTGCAATGCCATAACTTACTATCTACTGTTGAGTCATTGCAGTCATCCCAGATTACTTAGGCTCAATCAAACTCTTTTCCCAGCTTGTGCTCCATTTTCTGTGTTTGTCTGTTTCTGTCTTTAGCTGGGATCCAGGGCCTATGGGAAGACTATGCCTCAGGCAGTGAGGAGAGGAGAAAGTTCCTGGAGAAACGCTATGGGAAACACATTCTCAACACAGTGGTGGAGGAGAGCCTGAGTGAAGGCTGGAAAGTCCAGAACAGCAAAGAATGTCCATCCTGCTGTGCCAACATACAGGTAAGCCTGAGCTCTATAAACAGCCTATTGTACCTTTGGCATTCCATGGCTTTACGTCATCCTCCTGACCAGTGTGAATCCTCTCATTACAGAAGAATGGTGGCTGCAACAAGATGGCCTGTTTCACCTGTGGTCAGTACTTCTGCTGGGTGTGCCTTTGTATCCTGGACAAAAAGAATCCTTATAGGCACTATGAAAACCCTAACACTGCCTGCTACAATGCCACATTTGGCTGACAGTAAGGTTATGCTACTGTTTGATAACCCTGTGCATGTTATTTTACATTTCAAGTTCAGATCAAATCATATTTATAGTCAATGCTATCAGATTACTATATGAACTATCTAAAATCTGAAGCATGTAACAAAAACTGCTGCTCAAATACCTCAACCCATTTGTTTCCTGGTCCACCTATGTGCAACTCAACCAAGGTTATGGATGAACACAATCATTTTCCAGTTAACGCAGGAACCATTTGACAGAACATGTAAACAGTTATTGCATTATTTTGGTGAAGGTCTACAGCAAGGGTATTCAACTCTTACCCTACGAGGTCCAGAGCCTGCTGGTTTTTAATTAATTAATTAATGACACACACCTGGTGTCCCAGGTCTAAATCAGCCCCTGATTAGAGGGGAACAAAGACTTACCTTAGTCTTTGGCCAAATATGCAGTCAATAATCAAGCTTCATGCTATGCTACAATACAGTGTACATGAATAGCTTTAAAAAATAATAATTTTCTCTGTGTAAAGCATCACAACAATAAATAATTTCAAATGTCTAAAACCTAACTCTTGATGGATTCTTGCACTATCTTTATGTAATTTTTCATGTTAAATGTTTTTTCATGTACAAAATTGTTTTGTAACGATTTCTCTGTAATACTGTTTAATGAACTCTGGATTCTGGAAGCATTTGAATGAATAAATTATTCCGAATAAAGTACTTGATATGAAACTTGAATGCACAACTTACGCTAGGCTAGAAGGAAATACAGCACTTTACAGTAAGATATAATAAAAGGTTAATAAGCGGTAAGAATGTGGTCAGTTCAGACGAGAGGGAGCTGAAGGGTGGGACTAAAAATAACAAAAAAAAGAACTAATGTAAAATATACTGTGTCCGTAAAATGTATATAGGTTCATAACTTTTGTGAAACATCACAGCGCAGTTGAAAAATATATGGCAAATAGAAATCAAAACTGGATGGTCTTCAGAGATAGAACTTTGGGAGGGATTGAGGGTAGCTGAAGGACCAATGCAACCAACTCAACCATGCAACCAATCTATAGGAAGGTGTCTGTGTGCTTCTAATCGAAGTAACGCGCTCTTCCGAGCTGATCCATTCGAAATTGGGCGATTGTAGTTGTATGGGGCATCTCTCCATCCTTGTCTGGTATGTGGCCACCGATGATGCCTCTTTTTCTTTAAAAAAAAACGTATATAATGTGGACTGGGCAGTGCGTAGCCAAATGTTTATGCATTATTATCATTATGAGATATAGATTTATTATGGCAGTGTGTTGTAGCCTAACTGATGAGCTTGCACAATATAAATAAGATCAACCATGACAGTATTATTATTATTAATAAATGGTCTATTATTTATTAGCAGTAGGCGTTGTGGTATTACTCATATTATTATTACTGTCATTATTAGTTGTTGTACAGGCCTAGATAAGCATCATCTGCTAAATATATCTGCCATGATACAGTTTTGGCATATTCTCATTCTGTCACGTTCGGGTGTGTAGAGAGACCAAGGCGCAGCGTAGCGATAGTTCGACATCGTTTATTATATAAATAAACTATACTGGACATCGAACTATACAAAATAACAAATATGCAATGAAAGTATAACACACGTAGCACGAACACGGGACAACATATAACAATGAACCACGCCAAGGGAGTGGAACACAGACATATAAGTAGGATCCCTAATTAGAGGAAATGCATAGCAGCTACCTCCAATTAGGGATCCCACACACAACACCACACAAAGTAGAAATACTACATCTGCCAGACTCTGACTCTCTATGGCCAGAGCCTGACAGTACCCCCCCTCAAAGGCGCGGACTCCCGGCCGCAAGAAAAACAAACAAAAAACATGAGGGAAGGGTCAGGGAGGGAAAAACATCCAACAATAACCATCGCCGGTGGCGGTTCCGGCCCCGGCGAAGTGGATAACTTCCTCCTCCTTTCTACTGGGCCCGGACTGGGCCCCGGTGTGGCAGGCGACTCAGGCTATTTAAAGGGATAACCCACCGGTCCTGGAAAGGACCATGGTGGGGCAAAAGGCTCAGGCCATGGAGCGGGGCAAATAACCGGGCCAGGACTGGGCACCGGTGTGGCAGGCGACTCCGGCCATGTAAAGGGGCAACCCACCGGTCCTGGAAATAACAATGGTGGGGCAAAAGGCTCAGGCCATGGAGCGGGGCAAATCACCGGGCCAGGACTGAGCACCGGTGTGGCAGGCGACTCCGGCCTTTCAAAGAGGTAAACAACCGGTCCTAAAAATGGCACCGGTGGGGAAAAAGACTCTGGCCATGGAGCGGGGCAAATAACCGGGCCAGAACTGGGCACCGGTGTGGCAGGCGACTCCAGCCTGTGGATCACCACGGGAGTCTCCGGGCTGTCGACCATCACGGGAGTCTCCGGGCTGTCGATCATCACGGGAGGCTCCGGGCTGTCGACCATCACGGGAGGCTCCGGGCTGTCGACCATCACGGGAGGCTCCGGGCTGTCGACCATCACGGGAGGCTCCGGGCTGTCGACCATCACGGGAGGCTCCGGGCTGTCGACCATCACGGGAGGCTCCGGGCTGTCGACCATCACGGGAGGCTCCGGGCTGTCGACCATCACGGGAGGCTCCGGGCTGTCGACCATCACGGGAGGCTCGGGGCTGTCGACCATCACGGGAGGCTCCGTCCTATCGACCATCACGGGAGGCTCCGGGCTGGGGAGGCGCACCGGCGGTCTGGTGCGTGGAGCCGGCACTGGAGGTACCTGGATGGGCGCACGCACTGGAGGTCGGGTGCGGGGAGCCGGCACGGGACGTACCGGACTGGAGAGGCGCACTGGAGGCCTGGTGCGTGGAGCCGGCACTGGAGGAACCTGGCTGGGCACACGCACTGGAGGTCGGGTGCGGGGAGCAGGCACAGGACGTACCGGACTGGAGACGCGCACTGGAAGCCTGGTGCGTGGAGTCGGCACTGATGGCACCGGACTGATAACACGCACCTTGGGGCGAGTGCGGGGAGCAGGCACATGACGTACCGGACTGGAGACGCGCACTGGAAGCCTGGTGCGTGGAGTCGGCACTGGTGGCACCGGACTAATAACACGCACTTTAGGGCGAGTGCGGGGAGCAGGCACAGAACGTACCGGACTGGAGAGGCGCACTGGAAGCCTGGTGCGTGAAACCGGCACAGATGGCACCGGACTGATAACACGCACCTTGGGGCGAGTGCGCGGAGCAGGCACATGACGTACCGGACTGGAGAGGCGCACTGGAGGCCTGGTACGTGGAGTCGGCACTGATGGCACCGGACTGATAACACGCACCTCAGGGCGAGTGCGGGGAGCAGGCACAGGACGTACCGGACTGGAGAGGCGCACTGGAGTGTAGCAGACGGCCGAACCCAGACTGGGCACCGGTGGAGCGGACTGCTCTGGCACTGGAGTGTAGCAGACGGCCGGACCCAGACTGGGCACCGGTGGAGCGGACTGCTCTGGCACTGGAGTGTAGCAGACGGCCGGACCCAGACTGGGCACCGGTGGAGCGGACTGCTCTGGCACTGGAGTGTAGCAGACGGCCGGACCCGGACTGGGCACCGTTGGAGCGAACTGTTCTGGCACTGGAGTATAGCAGATGGCCGGACCCTGACTGGGCACCGGTAAAGCGGACTGCTCTTTCACGGGAGTGGAGTAGGGGACTGGACACGGACTGTTCCATTCCGACATTTCCCTTTCAACCTCTTCCGCTATCTCCCACATTTCCTCCAAAACGTCTCCAAAATGTCTCTCCAAATATTCCTCCTCTTCATCACTTTGTGCCCCCCACTTGTATTTTGGCCTCAGCGTATTCCAGATGGAGAGTGGTACTGGCTTGTCCTCTTCAAAACCAGACCACCCCCATAGCCGCCCCCGAAATTTCCTGGGGTTGACTACGGGCTCCTTTACCTCCTTTTCCTTGATTCCATCGCTGTCCTCTCTTCTCCTCCTTTGCTCCCGATTTACGCTGCTTGGTCTGGTGGTGGTTCATTCTGTCACGTTTGGGTGTGTAGAGAGACCAAGGTGCAGCGTAGCGATAGTTCGACATCGTTTATTATATAAATAAACTATACTGGACATCGAACTATACAAAATAACAAATATGCAATGAAAGTATAACACACGTAGCACGAACACGGGACAACATATAACAATGAACCACGCTAAGGGAGTGGAACACAGACATATAAGTAGGATCCCTAATTAGAGGAAATGCATAGCAGCTGCCTCCAATTAGGGATCCCACACACAACACCACACAGAAGTAGAAATACTACATCTGCCAGACTCTGACCATAGAACTATAGAGAAGCAAATCTATGGCCAGAGCCTGACACATTCTCTGACTTATTGCCGAGTTACAATAGGTTACAAACCCAAAAAGTCAGGAGCATCAGAGCTTAGAGGCCTGGTCATGAATAGGCTACTGTTATAAAACACTTAACGATTCCCCTGGAGCTGCATCACTGCTCTTCAGGAAAGCCTCCAGGCCCTTGGTAGGTGTCAGACTTATTAGAGGAAGATGTTTGCTCACTGCCTGGTCACTGCCTGGAATTGATCTCATCTTCTCCAAGGAAATGGTCTGCTCATCTCTTAACACAAGCTTGTACTTCCACTACTGGAGAAAGAGAAATGAACATTCAGTTCTCTGGCAACAGCTCTGGTGGACATTCCTGCACCTGTGTAATAATCATGCTGTTTATTCATCTTCTTGATATGCCATACATGTCAGGTGGATGGATTATCTTGGCAAAGGAGAAATGCTCATTAACAGGGATGTAAAAAAATATATTTTTGTGCATATAGAAAATTTCAGGCATATTTTATTTCAGCTCATGAAACATGGGACCAACACTTTACATATTGCATTTATATTTTGTTCAGTATAAATATGCATTTCTTTAAAAATCTGGGTAAAAGATTGAAAGGAATGTGAGGTTTATTCAGCAGTGGCGCAACCTTCACTGGGGACATTCTGGTTTTATCATTGGAATGTGATACAAAACGAGGCAAATGTGTGCTTTAGGACCATGCGTACGCCTCCGAGCGGTCAGGTAGACTGTTTGGAGTGTTTATCTGACTGGATTAAAAATATATATATATATTTCTAAAACCAAATTTGTGCCCCTGTTATGCAGTACATTTAGTAATTGCCTGCTTTTCTAAAGTCTAGAAACCTTGACAGCAGGCATGCCAGCTAAGATAGACAAGGTACTCTTGATTGCTAGCCTGAAATGACTTGGTAGCTAGTTATGAGATTGGGAGATTGGGAACCAATCTGGCTAGCTAAACCAACTTCATAACATTGCTGCTAGGTGGCTAGTATGACAGAGAATCAACAAAACATTTTTGATTTGACCCAGCGTCGTCCAGGTTTGGCCGGGGTAGGCTGTCATTGTAAATAAGAATTTGTTCTTAACTGACTTGCCTAGTTAAATAAAGGTTAAATAAAATAAAATAAATCAAGAAGGAATCAATAGGCTACAGAACTTGATCAAATTCATTTACAAACATACACTACATGACCAAAAGTATATGGACAGACACCTGCTCATCGAACATCTCATTACAAAATCATTGGCACTAATATGGAGTTGGTTCCCCCTTTACTGTAATAACGGCCTCCACTCTTCTGGGAATGCTTTCCACTAGATGTTGGAACATTGCTGCGGGGACTTGCTTCCATTCAGCCACAGGAGCATTAGTGAGGTTGGGCACTGATGTTGGGCGATTAGGCCTGGCTCGAAGTCGGCGTTCCAATTAATCTCAAAGGTGTTCGATGGGGTTGAGGTCAAGGCTCTGTGAGTGTTGCAACCGAGGACAGACAATTTATACGCGCTACACGCTTCAGCACTCGCCGGTCCCGTTCCGTGAGCTGGTATGGCCTACCACTTCGCGGCTGAGCCGTTGTTGCTCCTAGATGTTTCCACTTCACAATAACAGCACTTACAGTTGACCGGGGCAGCTCTAGCAGGGCAGAAATTTGATGAACTGACCTGTTGGTAAAGGTGGCATCCTATGACGGTGCCACGTTGAAAGTCACTGAGCTCTTCAGTAAGGCCATTCTACTGCCAATGTTTGTCTATGGAGATTGCATAGATTTTATACACCTGTCATTGTCAGGCTCTGGCCATAGGGAGCTCTTTGGCTCCTCTAGATAGCCAGGGTCAGAGCCTGACAGATCTAGTAGGCCTAGATCTATGTTTTCCTTTTTGTGCTGAATCCCCAATTAGAGACAGCTGCGAGCCGTTGTCTCTGATTGGGGATTCTATTTAAGTTGCCTTATCCCACACCTGCTGTGTGGGTCATTGTTTGTATGTCTACATGTCCGGCTACGTAAGTGTATTTTCGTTTAGTGTGTTCAGTTTCATTGTTTTGTCATCATAGTTCGTCATTGAGTTAACTGTACATAGTATAATAAAATGTCGAACTATACCTGCTCTGCGCCTTGGTCTGTCAATACACCCAGTTGTGACAGAATGACCCACCATAACGAGACCAAGAGAGGCAGGGGAAAACAAAATCGACGGGCAAAACCAACGAAAAAACAGCCTGAAGCCCAGAAGAACCCCCAGACTGTTTTTGGGGGGGGGCTATGGGGGTGGTCGGGGATCGAGGGTGAAGAGACCTGGCCACTGCACTCGTGGGGGATCCTGCAGGAGCCCCTACAGCCATGGGAGCAGAGGTACGGAGAGGAGTCGGAGGAAGACGACGACTATGTGCCTTTGTTCCCTCACTCGTGGGGGCTCCCGGAGTTCTCACAGGAAGGGGATTGGCGATGGAGAGAGGAAGATCGGGGCAGTCGCAGCCCTCCAACGCCAGTTCCCAACCCGGTGCCTCCAGCATCGACTCACAGCCCGGCACAGTCCGTGCCGACTTCGCGCACCACACCATCGGTGCGCAGCCAAAGCACGGAGAGGCTGGAGGAAGAGGATCGCCCACCACTTCGTCTTCCAACGATCCAGGATCGAGAGAAACCCGAGGGGTTTTATGAGCACCCGAAGGAGGAACAGACGAGGTGGTGGAGAGCCTGAGTTGCTCTTCCACTAGAGAAGCAGACGGACCCGCTTCTCATAGAGATAGAGGAGGAGGAGGACTTCGGGCGCCGATATGCTCTCGTGAACAGGCTGATGGATATGCGGGAGCAGGCTTCTGAGACAGCGAAGGTCCACAGCCTGGAACCTCCAGCGAAGGTCCACAGCCCGGAAACTCCAGTGAAGGTCAGCAACCCGGAACCTCCAGCGAAGGTCCACAGCCCTGAGCCTACAATGAAGGTCCGCAACCTTGAGCCTACAGTAAAGGTCCGTAGCCCGGAGCCTCCAGCGAAGGTCCGTAGCCCGGAGCCTCCAGCGAAGGTCCGCAGCCCAGAGCCTCTAGCGAAGGCCTGCAGCATGGAGCCTCCAGCGAAGGTCCGCAACCCAGAACCTCCAGCGAAGGTCCGCAACCCAGAACCTCCAGCGAAGGTCCGCATCCCAGAGCCTCCAGCGAAGGCCCGCAGCACAGAGCCTCCAGCGAAGGCCCGCAGCACGGAGCCTCCAGCGAAGGTCAGCAGCCCAGAGCCTCTAGCGAAGGCCCGCAACCCAGAACCTCCAGTGAAGGTCCGCAACCCAGAACCTCCAGTGAAGGTCCGCAACCCAGAACCTCCAGTGAAGGTCCGCAACCCAGAACCTCCAGTGAAGGTCCGCAACCCGGAACCTCCAGTGAAGGTCCGCAACCCGGAACCTCCAGCGAAGGTCCGCAGCCCGGAACCTCCAGCGAAGGTCAGCAGCTTGGAGCCTCCAGCGAAGGTCCGTAGCCCTGAGCCTACAGCGAAGGTCCGCAGCCCGGAAACTCCAGTGAAGGTCCGCAACCCAGAACCTCCAGTGAAGGTCAGCAACCCAGGACCTCCAGTGAAGGTCAGCAGCCCAGAACCTCCAGCGAAGGTCCGCAGCCCGGAACCTCCAGCGAAGGTCAGCAGCTCGGAGCCTCCAGCGAAGGTTCGTAGCCCTGAGCCTACAGCGAAGGTCCGCAGCCCGGAAACTCCAGTGAAGGTCAGCAACCCAGAACCTCCAGCGAAGGTCCGCAGCCCAGAGCCTCCAGCGAAGGCCCGCAGCACGGAGCCTCCAGCGATGGTCAGCAACCCAGAACCTCCAGTGAAGGTCAGCAGTACCAGAGCAGCCAGCGATACATGTCACGGGGCATGGTGTGTTTGCTTGTTTTTGGCTCGATGTCCTCGTAATTATCAGCTGGACAGAAATGGGTGGTTGGTTTTCTTTTCCACTTGTTGACAGACATCTTCATCTGAGTCTTCATCACTCTCATCAGTGTCATTGAGTTCCATCTCAACTTCACTCTCTCCATTTTGGATGACATCAATCACATCCTGCACACTGTATCGCGGCTCTCTCCTTGCTGGTGGCATTCTGAAAATAAAATTAATTAACATGTATTATAATGCTTTTTATATTGTAGTACATAACCTGAAGTAATAGATAGGGCGGTGGACCAAGTGGTCAGAGTTGAAATGTTTTCCAGGCAGACAAAACTGTCTGCCTATTGTAAGTTGCTTAGGACAAAAGCGTCTGCTAAATGCCCTAAATGTAAATGTATCCCAATCACCAGCCATTTAGTCACACAATACTGCCTGGACATAACAATACTGCTTGTTATGCTCTCTAATTATCATACTAAAAGGAAAACATTCACACCCCCACTTACATCCACACACCACATTCAGGAACATTTTCACCTTTGCCAGAACTGAATTGTCTGTTGATATCCTCTGGATGTTTAGGTCAGTCTGATCAAATTAACTACATTTTCTTGAGATCAACTTTTAAATCAGTCAAATTTGACCAGAACTCAACACACGTGTAGAATGTATACTGTCCATGTATAACGAAAATACTCTGTTTCAGGCAGTGGTGGAGTGGAGGGAATACAACCTGTTTGAACACACTGGAACAAGCCTGCTATTTTGACTACCACAATCACCCAGTGTTGTATAATTGCAACAAATATATAACAAGCTCTAAATGAAATTTGATGCATCTATTCCATAATAACTACATATGTACATGCTCTAGACATTATAATACCAACCAAAAAATATATAAAAGACATTTTACTTACTTGAATCTGATGAATCTTGTCCATTGAAACAAAGAGATGTTGTTCGAAGGAAACCTTGAGAGGTTGTGTGAGTTTGTGGCCCTAAGGCGGGACTTATAAACAAATGTATGATCCAATAGCATTGGGAGACTGAACAATAGGACCCAATGACTATGTAAATGTGGTAAAAAGTAAGATCAAATATAACAGATTGTTTTTAAGGATGGCTAAAGGTAACGTTGTAATTTTACAACAAGGGGTCTTACAGAGTTAAAAAAAATTGGTTCAGCTCATTGGCTCTGTCCTGGGTGCCCTCCGTCTGACCACTGTTTTACTTTTTGAAGCCAGTGATATTTCTCATAACCTTCCACACCTCTCTCAACTGGCTCTGCCTCAGCTTGTCCTCCATCTTGTCCTTATACCCTCTCTTCCCCTCAGCAATCCGCAAATTCAGCTCCCTCTGGACGCATTTCAATTTGTCCCTGTCCTCCTCCTTGAAGGCCCTCTTCTTCTCATTCAGCAGGGCCTTCAGGTCGCTGGTGACCCAGGGTTTATTATTTGGAAAACAGCATACTTTCCTGGTGGGTACAGTGTACACTAAAATTGATATAGTCCGTTATGCAGTCAGTAAGTCCATCGATGTCCTCCCCATGAGCCTCACAGAGCACATCCCAGTCTGTTGTTTCCTGTAGGGCCTCATTCGCCTCCGGGGACCATCTCCTAATGGTCCTAGTGGTCGCAAGCTGCTGTTGGACCATAGGCCTGTAGAGTGGGGTGAGGTGGACAAGGTTGTGATCCGATCTACCGGTTGGAGGTAGTGCAGTATAGTTGTATGCATCCTTCACATTAGCATATAACAAGTCCAGAGTTTTATTATTCCTGGTTGGGCACTTGCATGGTTAAAATCACCCGAAATGGCAAAGAAAGCACTGGGATGCTCTGTCTGTAACATCGCGATAACAGAGTGGATGACGTCACACGCTGTGTTTGTGTCCGCGGAGGGCAGGATGTAAACAATAAGAGCAATGCCCAACGTGAATTCCCTCGGAAAATAGTAGGATCTCAGGCTAACAGCTAACAGCTCAATGTTCGGGCTACAAAACTGTTAATTAACAGTAATATGGCTCAGATTACACCCTGTTGTTAACTAATGAAGCCAGCGCCCCTCACTTACCCTTTCCGGATGGAACGCTATCCCTGTCCGCTCTGATGGTCTGGAAACCGCCGATAGTGACGTTCTCTATGGGGATGATATCATTCAGCAATGTTTCAGTAAAGGACAATAGGCTAGCTTCCCGGTAGTCTCTTTGCCCATGGACAAGACCCTCAAGCTCGTCCATCTTGTTATGCAGCGATCTCACGTTGCCCATAATGATAGACGGTATAGCCAGCTTGTATTTCCTAAGCTTCGCTTTACAACAAAATTATATATTTAACCAGATTCCTCTTCCCTCTCTAACCCTCCATCTCTATGTTCTCAGTCTGTCGGACTCTCTCTAGCATCTCTGTCGTACTGGTGCGATGGCCTTCTCCTTTTTGGCTTTCCTGATCTTATCTATCCACACCCTCCCATCCACTGGCTGCGCAGTGGGATGTCGCTGCTAAAGCTTGACTGTAGAGTGTGGCTCTATGGGCCTCTGGGACATCCCCTCACATGTCCCACTTTCCATACAGGTTAGCCTGTGTAGAAGCCACAATCTATACAATTTTATTGGAAATGATGCAGACAATTTAATTGATAGAAGCCCCAATCTATGCAATTTTAAAGCTGATCTAACCTCTAATAGAAAAAAGAAAAAAAAAAAGGTGTGGTCAGACGAGTATTAATAGGAATGCACAGATTCCAATCTTCCTCTATTTCCTTACCAAGCAGGGAGGAGGAGCTCTACCTAAACAGGATAAACAGGACATGAGACTAGATAGCTCCAGATGACTTCAATGACATTGACCTTAAAGGTTTGGAAGAAAACAGATAAGATAATTGGCACCTATCAGAATGGGTTGTTACATTGCACTCATTACTCTTCTGTTCATCCTTCACACTGTAAATGGGCAGACTACTACAGGTAAGTGGAGCACAAACACATACTGTAGATTAACCTTTTTGTACACGAAAATGTACTGTCAAGGACATGAATACAAAATGTCATGTTTACATTTTAGCCACTGTCCTGTACTGTACACTGGTTATCCCATATCAACCTGACAATAACATATTCCAAAACAGTACTGTTGATATTAAATACGACACAAATAAATTGAACAGGTTAAATTGAAGGTCTTGCTGTTTGTCTGAGAACAGCAACTCCACCATCGAGCTCAACTGATCCACTGTCAAGCTCAACAGACACTTCATCCTCAACAACTTCACCATCAGATACAACAGCTTCATAGGGTCCTTGTGGTCGCAGGCTGCTGTTGGACCATAGGCCTGTAGAGTGGGGTGAGGTGGACAAGGTTGTGATTCGATCTACCGAGGGGAGGTAGTGCAGTAGAGTTGTATGCATCCTTAACATTAGCATATAACAAGTCCAGAGTTGTAGTATTCCTGGTTGGGCACTTCACAAACTTTTTGAACGTGGGCAGCGTTGAAGAGAGAGATGCATGGTTAAAATCACCCGAAATGGCAAAGAAAGCACTGGGATGCTCTGTCTGTAACATCGCGATAACAGAGTGGATGACGTCACACGCTGTGTTTGTGTCCGCGGAGGGCAGGATGTAAACAATAAGAGCAATGCCCAACGTGAATTCCCTCGGCAAATAGTAGGATCTCAGGCTAACAGCTAACAGCTCAATGTCCGGGCTACAAAACTGTTAATTGTCAGGCTCTGGCCATAGGGAGTACCTTTTGGCCATGGTCAGAGCCTGACAGATCTAGATATCTAGATCTGTGTTTTTCATTTTGTGTTGAATCCCCAATTGGAGACAGCTGTGAGACGTTGTCTCTGATTGGGGATTCTATTTAAGTTGCTCAACCCCACACGATCGTGACATTAATTAACAGTAATATAGCTCAGATTACACCATCTGTTGTTAACTAATGAAGCCAGCCCCCCTCCCTTACCCTTTCCGGAAGAAACGCTATCCCTGTCCACTCTGATGGTCTGGAAACCGCCGATAGTGACGTTCTCGATGGGGATGTTATCATTCAGCCATGTTTCAGTAAAGCACAATAGGCTAGCTTCCCGGTAGTCTCTTTGCCCATGGACAAGACCCTCAAACTCATCCATCTTGTTATGCAGCGATCTCACGTTGCCCATAATGATACGGTATAGCCAGCTTGTATTTCCTAAGCTTCGCTTTACAACAAAATTATATATTTAACCAGATTCCTCTTCCCTCTCTAACCCTCCATCTCTATGTTCTCAGTCTGTCGGACTCTCTCTAGGATCTCTGTCGTACTGGTGCGATGGCCTTCTCCTTTTTGAATTTCCTGATCTTATCTGTCCACACCCTCCCATCCACTGGCTGCCCAGCTTGACTGTAGAGTGTGGCTCTATGGGCCTCCGGGACATCCCCTCACATGTCCCACTTTCCACACAGGTTAGCCTGTGTAGAAGCCACAATCTATGCAATTTTATTGGAAAGGATTTAGACAATTTAATTGATAGAAGCCACAATCTATGCAATTTTAAAGCTGATCTACCTTCTAAAAGAAAAAAGAAAAGAAAAAAGGTGTGGTCAGACGAGTAATGATAGGAATGCACAGGTTCCAGTCTTCCTCTATTTCCTTACCAAGCAGGGAGGAGGAGCTCTCCCTAAACAGGATAAACAGGACATGAGACTAGATAGCTCCAGATGACTTCAATGACATTGACCTTAAAGGTTTGGAAGAAAACAGATAAGATAATTGACACCTATCAGAATGGGTTGTTACATTGCACTCATTACTCTTCTGTTCATCCTTCACACTGTAAATGGGCAGACTACTACAGGTAAGTGGAGCACAAACACATACTGTAGATTAACCTTTTTTTACACAAAAATGTACTGTCAAGGACATGAATACAAAATGTCATGTTTACATTTTAGCCACTGTCTTGTACTGTACACTGGTTATCCCATATCAACCTGACAATAACATATTCCAAAACAGTACTGTTGATATTAAATACGACACAAATAAATTGAACAGGTTAAATTGAATGTCTTGCTGTTTGTCTGAGAACAGCAACTCCACCATCGAGTTCAACTGATCCACTGTCAAGTTCAACAGCCACTTCATCCTCAACAACTTCACCATCAGATACAACAGCTTCATCAGTTGGTATTACAACCTCGTCAACAGATGTAACACCCTCACTGATTGGAGCCTCATCTCCAGTGTCAAACACAGACAACCCTACATCTATCGCAACAACTAAAACATCAAGTTTGACGCCTCAACAGTCAAATACAACA
Source organism: Thymallus thymallus (assembly GCA_023634145.1). Taxonomy (NCBI): domain Eukaryota; kingdom Metazoa; phylum Chordata; class Actinopteri; order Salmoniformes; family Salmonidae; genus Thymallus; species Thymallus thymallus. The sequence goes on along the minus strand of CM042392.1, from coordinate 22,408,715 downwards.
ACTCCATCTACCAATATAAGCTCTCAGAGTGCATGGACAACTCTGGCCACAACTGACCATAACTTTGAGAATGTGTCTGTCGTTACAGGCGTGTCATTCAATACCACCCAATATCACTTTGGCAATTTGACTACAGCATTTCCTGGGATTAATACAACTAACCCATTTCCTGTGGTGGCTTCATTCTCAAGTAAGGTTCTCTGCAATGCATCAGATAAAATAAATTATTAATCAAATCCTGCTGTAAATATTACTACCATATACTCTAATTATTGTCCCACCATTTTAAAATGTTCAGAATAAATGTACAGAATTTGCATTCAGTATGAAGGTAAATTACACCTATCCTTTTAACATATTTCCACGCTTGTTTTAATATGTTTGCATTCTAGGGAGATGTTCTTCAGATCCACCTCTGTGTTGTCTTGGGCAGAACAATTCATGTTTCAGAGGGTGCTTCTGTGATGTGGCCTGTCTAAGGTTGAGAGATTGCTGCTCAGACTTCCGGACTACTTGTGTGACAGGTAGAGTTGCGCCGCTGTTTGTCTGTTTTTATGGATAATAGTTGTAAAATCCAATTGTAAACATGCTACATGTGTCTGAGGTGTCATCATTTACTGTCTTTGTTTAAAGGTGTGCAGAATGGAACTTCCCTATCAGCCACGGTGTACCCAGTCTCCAATGCAACCAATGCAACTAACGTAACCAATGCAACCAATGCAACTAACGTAACCAATGCAACCAATGCAACTAACTTAACCAATGCAACCATCTCAACCAACGTAACCAACTCAATCAACGCAACCAAATCCACTTCCACATCATTCCCAGTGTTCTCATTACCAGGTTACTTTAGTTCTCTAACACATCAAAATGTGATTTTTTAAAAATAAATAACCTTCCTGTTCAATAATTTATGTTATTCCAATCATCCTAAAGGAAATTGTTCTGCACAGCCGGCCTTGTGCTGTAAAGGCAGCAACATTAACTGCTTCAGAGGGTGCTTCTGTGACGAGTATTGTAAAACTCAAAATGACTGCTGTCCTGACTATGCAGATACCTGCATAAAAGGTCAGAACCCTTGATCCCTCTTTTTAAAATAATTAACAGTTAAAGTGTACATGATGTGTTTGATAGTATTTTGCTCTGTACCTATTTTGGGCAATACCAAAAATTGAGTTTCAATGTCACAGGACACCAACATCCAAGATGAATGGGTGAAAGATGATTATTATTTTTTGCCATTAACGCAAAGTATGTCATACTTTCTAGACATTCAGTCGGTGATTGGTAGTTTGAAGGTATCCATTCTTGCTCCATCCAATTCAACTGATGCGTCTCTTGAAGTGTCTATTCATTCTGTAAGTTCTTCTACTTTCTCTTTACCTATCTCAACACTCATAAACAACAAATGCACTTCTTACACATTTACATTTTTTGTCATTCAGCATATGCTCTTATCCAGAGCAACCAACACTCTTAAACCGCAAGGCTATCTGACAGGGTGACATAGATCAGACCGGAAAACCGGAAAGACTTGATTTGTGAATCTGCTCAAACACTTCAGAAATATGTAATTAGGTTGCATTGTTCTCTGACTTTTGACTTTGTCTATCTCCCTGTCAACAACACGTTCCTTCTCTACCTCCTCTCTTCTTAGGCTGCACTTCAGCTGCAGGCCTATCTCAAGGCAACTTACAGTGAAATCAGCTCCTTCAGAATCATCAAACTAAAGAAGACTTGATTTGTAAATCTGCTCAAACACAACAGGAATATGTCATTTAGGTAGCATTTTATTTATCTCTCTGTTTGATTAAACTTAACATAATTGATTATATTACGACGTAAACCACAAGTAATATATGCTTCTAATGTATATCTGGTTTGACAGGTGCTATGTAGGAGAATAATAATATGTTAATTGTATAGGTCATATACACATATTTAGCAGATGTTATTGCGGGTGTAGCCAGTGGTGGAAAAGGTACTTGAATAAAAGTAAATATTTGGTTTTAAATATAGTAAAAGTAAAAACCATTTTCAAATGAATTTCCAATATTAAGCAAACCAGACAGCACAATTGTATTTTTTTGTTGTTGACGGATTGCCAGGGGCACACTAATATCCAGACATAATGTACAAACGAAACATTTGTGTTTAGAGTCTGCCAGATCAGAGGCAGTAGGGATGACCAGGGATGTTCTCTTGTGTGAGTTGGACCATTTGACTGTCAAAATGTAACGAGTACTTTAGGGTGTCAGGGAAAATGTATGGAGTAGACGGTCAATATTTTTCTTTAGGAATGTAGTAAAGTAAAAGTAGTAAAAAATATGAATAGTAAAGTAAATTACAGATACCCCCAAAACCTACTTAAGTAGTACTTTAAAGTATTTTTACTTAAGTACTTTACACTACTGGGTGTAGTGAAATGCTTGTGTACACTTAAAAGCTTGTGCACGGCTGTCTGTGGATATTATGTCTTTAATATAATTTCTCAAATAAATTGTCAGACTTATAGAACTAAACATGGAACATGAAATGAATCATACAATACAATGAGAAGCTGCCAGTACAGGTCACAGTAACACCGTTTTCCATTGCATGATACCTTCCTTGCCTTTCTCCTGTATACTGTAGAATAAACCATCTATCTTGATCTGGGTAGCTTCTTCAGTTTTACCAACAGGGGTCACCAGTCCCCACGATACAATAGTGGACATTTTTTATATGCCTTGAAATGGCTTCTCATCTCAATAACCGGAAACTCTCAAGGCAACGTACAGTGAAATCAGCTCCTTCAGAATCCTAACACTAAAGAAGACTGCAATAACTTGATTCGTAAATCTGCTCAAACACATCAGAAATATGTAATTTGGTTGCATTTTTCTTTATCTCTCTGTGTGATGAAACTAAAAATAATTGATTATATTACGATGTAAACCACACGTAATAGATGCTTCTAATGTATATCTGGTTTGACGGGTACTATATGGGAGAACAATAATATCTTAATTGAATTGGTCCGATACACATATTTAGCAGAAGTGATTGCGGGTGTAGGTAAATGATTGTGTACTGCGAAATGCTTGTGACCGGCTGTCTGTGGATGATGTGTCTTTAATGTAATTTCTCAAATAAATTATCTGATTTATAGGACTAAACATTAAACATTTAATGAATCATACAATAATGTTCCTCCCTGAACAAGCAGGAAGCTGCCAGTAGAGGTCGCAGTAACACCGTTTTCCATTGCATGATACGTTCCTTGCCTTTCTCCTGTATACTGTAGAATAAATCACCTTTCTTGATCTGGGTAGCTTCTTCAGTTTTACCAGCAGGGGGTCCCCAGTCCCCACGATACAGTAAAGGACATTTTTTTAAATATAGAAATGGCTTCTTATCTCAATATCCTAAAACTATAGGACACCACCGATGTCTGAATGTAAATGTCAAATTACACACTCATTGTATTTGTCTCTCATGAAGAAATGATCTGTGTCATCACCTACTATCCTAAACCATAATGTTTACAATCCTCCTCCTCCACCTTAAAACACATTAGTTAATGCTATTGTTATTATATTGCAATAATGTAGTTAATGCTTTTATTGATGAAGACATAGACAGTTAATGTTGCCAAAATGAAAGAAAGACAGGACTAACGGAAAAGGTGTGTGATGGAGACTCACTTGCTGTCGAGCGTGTGATTGAGAGGAAGGAGTTGCCTCCGACAACGTCTGATGTGTCTTTTGCCGAGGGAATCCTGACTATGGCCCAATCTATAGGAAGGTGTCTCTGTGCTTCTAATCGAAGTAACGCGCTCTTCCGAGATGATCCATTCGAAATTGGGCGATTGTAATTGTATGGGGCATCTCTCCATCCTTGTCTGGTATGTGGCCACCGATGATGCCTCTTTTTCTTAAAAAAAAACGTATATAATGTGGACTGGGCAGTGCGTAGCCAAATGTTTATGCATTATTATCATTATGAGATATAGATTTATTATGGCAGTGTGTTGTAGCCTAACTGATGAGCTTGCACAATATAAATAAGATCAACCATGACAGTATTATTATTATTATTAATAAATTGTATTTTATTTATTAGCGGTAGGCGTTGTGGTATTACTAATATTATTATTACTGTCATTGTTAGTTGTAGTACAGGCCTAGATAAGCATCGTCTGCTAAATATGTCTGCCATGATACAGTTTTCGCATATTCTCATTCTCTGACTTATTGCCGAGTTACAATAGGTTACAAACCCAAAAAGTCAGGAGCATCAGAGCTTAGAGGCCTGGTCATGAATAGGCTACTGTTATAAAACACTTAACGATTCCCCTGGAGCTGCATCACTGCTCTTCAGGAAAGCCTCCAGGCCCTTGGTAGGTGTCAGACGTATTTGAGGAAGATGTTTGCTCACTGCCTGGTCACTGCCTGGAATTGATCTCATCTTCTCCAAGGAAATGGTCTGCTCATCTCTTAACACAAGCTTGTACTTCCACTACTGCCTGCAGCAGCCTATGTTTGGAGAGCAGGCGATAGAATCTGCGTAATAAAGTCTCCTCAGTATTGCAGTATCTTTCACAGGGGCGTCATGCAATGTTTATTTTACAGGGGGCATGAAGTACGTGAGGTTGGAGGGGAGGGGGTGTTTTCTGAGAATTTAGCATTCATCAAACATCTGAAACAGCTTTTTCCTGCAATCTAGAGCCATAATCTTTATGCCTAATTCTATTCTACACATTCCAGAGTGTCATTATGACTGTAGTAAATCACACATCTCAATATACTGCACTAACATGCCTCGGATATTACATCCAAATTACAACACAGTATGCTACATGGAGATCATCAATACAGGCACAAATCATGGCATCATAATTATTACAGAAATATCATGATATTATATATTTTGAAAGAAACTACACTGAACAGAAATATGAATGCAACATGCAACAATTTCAAATAAGGAAATCAGTCAATTTAAATCAATTCTAATCTATGGATTCACATGACTGCGCAGGGGAGCAGCCATGGGTGGGCCTTGTAGGGCATACCGTTGGAGGCAGCTTATGGTAGAGAAATGAACATTCAATTCTCTGGCAACAGCTCTGGTGGACATTCCTGCACCTGTGTAATAATCATGCTGTTTATTCATCTTCTTGATATAACACATCTGTCAGGTGGATGGATTATCTTGGCAAAGGAGAAATGCTCATTAACAGGGATGTAAAAAAATATATTTTTGTGTATATGGAAAATGTCTGGCATATTTTATTTCAGCTCATGAAACATGGGACCAACACTTTACATATTGCATTTATATTTTGTTCAGTATAAATATGCATCTCTTTAAAAATCTGGGTAAAAGATTGAAAGGAATGTGAGGTTTATTCAGCAGGGGTGCAACCTTCACTGGGGACATTCTGGTTTTATCATTGGAATGTGATACAAAACGAGGCAAATGTGTGCTTTAGGACCATGCGTACGCCTCCGAGCTGTCAGGTAGACTGTTTGGAGTGTTTATCTGACTGGATAAAAAAAAAAATAATAATTCTAAAACCAAATTTGTGCCCCTGTTATGCAGTATATTTAGTAATTGCCTGCTTTTCTAAAGTCTAGAAACCTTGACAGCAGGCATGCCAGCTAAGATAGACAAGGTACTCTAACTTGATTGCTAGCCTGAAAGGACTTGGTAGCTAGTTATGAGATTGGGAGATTGGGAACCAATCTGGCTAGCAGCAATGTTATAGAGAATCAACAAAATATTTTTGTTTTGACCCAGCGTCGTCCAGGTTTGGCCGGGGTAGGCTGTCATTGTAAATAAGAATTTGTTCTTAACTGACTTGCCTAGTTAAATAAAGGTTAAATAAAATAAAATTAATCAAGAAGGAATCAATAGGCTACAGAACTTGATCAAATTCATTTACAAACATACACTACATGACCAAAAGTATATGGACAGACACCTGCTCATCGAACATCTCATTACAAAATCATTGGCACTAATATGGAGTTGGTTCAATAACAGCCTCCACTCTTCTGGGAATGCTTTCCACTAGATGTTGGAACATTGCTGCAGGGACTTGCTTCCATTCAGCCACAGGAGCATTAGTGAGGTTGGGCACTGATGTTGGGCGATTAGGCCTGGCTCGAAGTCGGCGTTCCAATTCATCTCAAAGGTGTGCGATGGGGTTGAGGTCAAGGCTCTGTGCAGGCCAGTCAAGTTCTTCCACACTAATCTCGACAAACCAGTTCTGTATGGACCTCGCTTTGTGCACGGGGGCATTGTCATGCTGAAACAAGAAAGGGCCTTCCCCAAACTGTTGCCACAAAGTTGGAAGCACAGAATAGTCTAGAATGTCATTGTATGCGTTAAGATGTCCTTTCACTTTACAGTTGGCACTATGCATTCTGGCAGGTAGCGTTGTCCTGGAATCCGTCAAACCCACATTAATCTGTCGCACTGCCAGATGGTAAAGAGTGATTCATCACGCCAGAGAACACGTTTCCACTGCTCCAGAGTCCAATGGCGGCGAGCTTTACACCACTCCAGGCGATGCTTGGCATTGCACATGGTGACCTTAGGCTTGTTGTGTGCGGCTGCTCAGCCATGGAAACCCATTTCATGAAGCTCCCGTCAAACAGTTATTGTGCTGACGTATCTTCCAGAGGCAGTTTGGAACGCGGTAGTGAGTGTTGTAACCGAGGACAGACAATTTTTACGCGCTACACGCTTCAGCACTCGGCGGTCCCGTTCCGTGAGCTGGTGTGGCCTACCACTTAGCGGCTGAGCCGTTGTTGCTCCTAGATGTTTCCACTTCACAATAACAGCACTTACAGTTGACCGGGGCAGCTCTAGCAGGGCAGAAATTTGATGAACTGACCTGTTGGTAAAGGTGGCATCCTATGACGGTGCCACGTTGAAAGTCACTGAGCTCTTCAGTAAGGCCATTCTACTGCCAATGTTTGTCTATGGAGATTGCATAGATTTTATACACCTGTCATCAACGGGTTTGGCAGAAATAGCCGAAGATAGATAGATAGATAGATAGATAGATAGATAGATAGATAGATAGATAGATAGATAGATAGATAGATAGATAGATAGATAGATAGATAGATAGATAGATAGATAGATAGATAGATAGATAGATAGATAGATAGATAGATAGATAGATAGATAGATAGATAGATAGATAGATAGATAGATAGATAGATAGATAGATACTTTATTGATCCCCGATGGAAAATTTCTTTGTCAAGCAGCTACGAAAAAACACAGGGCAGGTGCAAAATGGCAGAACGAAAATACACAAAAGAAAGATACACAATACATGATACATAGAGTGGCAGTATGAACAAGTATAAAAATACAAGAAGTCTGGAGTGCAAAAAATATATAAAAAGACATTGCATAGTATGGGTGGATGGCTGAATATGTACACTATACATTGTTAGAGTGTTAGGTGAAATTAAATAATACAATGAAATATAACAAAATAAAAGGATAAAAATATTGCAGGTTGATATAGATAAATAAGGAGTATTCACATGGTTAACTATACTATACAGGTCGATGGCAGAGAAATACTTAAATAGCTAAAAGTGCGTATGATATAAGTGACGGTATATACGGAATAGTTTACTTAATTTACAGTCTGGTTAAATTAACAGTTAAGTGAATATTTTGCATGGTTCAATTAACTGTACAGGTAAATATACAATTACATTTACAGGTAAGTGAATATTTGGATGGTTACATTAACTGTACAGGTAAATGACAGGAAGAGATACTTAAATAGCTAAATGTGTGTATGATATAATTTAGGGTAATAATAGTAATTCCCTTAAAATACAGTCCTTAGTGCAGGGTTTAATTACAGATAAATGCACATATTGCACATTCGATATCCTAAAAGATACAACTGACAGGATACTAATATGCATTCCTGAGTTCAGTCCAAGAATGACTTACAATATTGCACGTGATATGATGTAACAACTGTACATGAATATGTATATACATACCTGAATGAATAAATAATTCCTGAGTGAATGAGTGAATACAGACAAGAGTTACTCACGGATGGATGCATAGTTGTTAAACTAGGTCCTAACACCCCAACAGTTCCAGGTCTATGTTGCCGACGGCACGGCACCCCGGTGCGGCATTAAATTGTCGGCAGGAAGGACCTCCTGTAGCGCTCTCTGGCACACCGTGGTGGGATCTGTGTTTGGTGCTGTCCTGAGTGGTCGCCTGTTAAGCAGCTCCCGTTGTTCGTGCATACATTGTTGTTTTAGTTCGGTTTTTTTCGTCTCTTTTCTTTAGTTTTATTTTTTATTTTGCTACAGTTGAACTATAATAGTTCAGGATTATGGATTTTATGGATTTTATCGCAGCTGAACGTCGACAGGAGTCATCAACTGTTATTGTTACAACAGAGCCCAGCTCCTGGATTTAGATAGATAGATAGATAGATAGATAGATAGATAGATAGATAGATAGATAGATAGATAGATAGATAGATAGATAGATAGATAGATAGATAGATAGATAGATAGATAGATAGATAGATAGATAGATAGATAGATAGATAGATAGATAGATAGATAGATAGATAGATAGATAGATAGATAGATAGATAGATAGATAGGTACTTTATTTAGCCCACGCAGCGCTAATGTGAAGGATGCATACAATTCCACTGCACTCCCTCCCCTCGGTAGATCGGATCACAACCTTGTCCACCTCACCCCACTCTACAGGCCTTTGGTCCAACAGCAGCCTGCAACCACCAGGACCATTAGGAGATGGTCCCCGGAGGCGAATGAGGCCCTACAGGACTGTTTTGAAACAACAGACTGCGATGGACTCACTGACTGCATAACAGACTATATTAATTTTTGTGTAGACAACACTGTACCCACCAGGAAGGTACGCTGTTTCCCAAACAATAAACCCTGGGTCACCAGCGACCTGAAGGCCCTGCTGAATGAGAAGAAGAGGGCCTTCAAGGAGAGGGACAAGGACAAGGACAAATTGAAATGCGTCCAGAGGGAGCTGAAGTTGCGGATTGCTGAGGGGAAGAGAGTGTATAAGGAGAAGATGGAGGACAAACTGAGGCAGAGCCAGGTGAGAGAGGTGTGGAAGGGTATGAGAAATATCACTGGCTTCAAAAAGTCAAACAGTGGGCAGACGGAGGGGACCCAGGACAGAGCCAATGAGCTGAACCAATTTTTTAACAGGTTCGCTCGCTCATATCATATGCATTTTTAGCTACTGAAGTATTTCTCTGCCATCGACCTGTGTAGTATAGTTAACCATCCAACATCCACCAATGTATAGTGTACATATTCAGCCATCCACCCATACTATGCAATGTCTTTTTTATAGCTTTTATTTTTTTGCACTCCAGATATCTTGTATTTCTATACTTTTTCATACTGCCGCTCTATGTATCATGTACCGTGTATCTGTCTTTTGTGTACTTTCGTTGTGGCATTTTGCACCTGCCCTGTGTTTTGTTGTAGCTGCTTGACAATGAAATCTATCTATCTATCTATCTATCTATCTATCTATCTATCTATCTATCTATCTATCTATCTATCTATCTATCTATCTATCTATCTATCTATCTATCTATCTATCTATCTATCTATCTATCTATCTATCTATCTATCAGTCTGTGACTGAAGGTGCTCCTCTGCGTCATAACCATGGCATGCAGAGGGTGGGTGACGTTGTCCATGATGTCCAACAGTTTGGCCAGGATCCGTCTCTCCGCCACCTCCTCTAGAGAGTCAAGGCAGTCAGTTGGGCCTTGATTCTCCTGAAGTCCACCACCATCTCCTTTGTTTTGCTGATGTTGAGCTGAAGGTGGTTCTGCTCACACCACAAAGTCATTGATTGTGCTCCTGTACTCCTCCTCCTGTCCACCCCTAATGCACCCTACAATTGTGGAGTCATCCGAGAACGTCTGTAGGTGGCATGTTTCAGAGTTATATCTGAAGTCCGAGGTGTAGAGATTTGATTTTGGCCCATTCTCCCACACAAACAGTCTTCAAATCTTGAAGGTTCCGTGGGCCTCTTTTATGAATCTTGATCTTCAGTTCTTTCCATAGATTTTCAATGGGATTTAAGTCAGGTGATTGGCTGGGCCATTCTAGCAGCTTTATTTTCTTTCTTTGAAACCAATTGAGAGTTTCCTTGGCTGTGTGTTTGGGATCATTGTCTTGCTGAAATGTCCACCCTCGTTTCTTCATCTTCATCATCCTGGTAGATGGCAGCAGATTTTTGTCAAGAATGTCTCAGTAAATTTGCCCATTCATCCTTCCTTCAATTATGTGAAGTTTGCCAGTACCATTTGCTGAAAAGCAGCCCCACACCATGATGTTCCCACCTCCAAACTTCACTGTTGGTATGGTGTTTTTAGGGTGATGTGCAGTGCCATTTCTCCTCCAAACATGGTGTGTATTATGACATCCAAACAGTTCAATTTTGCTCTCATCTGACCAAACTATATTCTCCCAGTATTTCACTGGCTTTTCCAAATGTTGTGCAGCAAACTTTAAACGAGCTTCAACATGCTTTTTTTTCAGCAATGGAGTCTTGCGTGGTGAGCGTGCATACAGGCCATGGCGGTGGAGTGCATTACTTACTGTTTTCTTTGAGACAACAGTACCTGCTAATTGCAGGTCTTTTTGAAGCTCTCCACAAGTGGTCCTTGGCTCTTGGACAACTCTTCTGATTATTATTTTCACTCCTCTGTCAGAAATCTTGCGAGCACCTGGTCGAGGCAAATTTATGGTGAAATGATTGTCTTTCCACTTCCGTATTATGGCCCCAACAGTGCTCACTGGAACATTCAGAAGCTTAGAAATGCGCCTATAACCAATGCCATCATTATGTTTTGCAACAATTAGGTTGCGAAGGTCTTGAGACAGCTCTTTGCTTTTACCCATCATGAGATGTGTCTTGTGTGACACCTTGGCAATGAGACCTTTTTGTAGGCCATCAGTTGGGACTGAACCAGCTGATATTAATTTGCACCGACATGGGGCTGGATTGCTTTTTAATTACTGATAGTTTTCAGCTGTTGTCTTGGCTTTCCATGGCTTTTTGCACCTCCCTTTCTTCATGTGTTCAATACTTTTTCCCTGTGTCATTTCACATTATTACACATAACTTAATTTCTGAACGTATTTGTTGGTTTCTTTGTATGTATGGATTACTTGGGTTGTTACCAACATCTGGATTACTTGGGTTGTTACCAACATCTGGTAAAACATTTCATGTCAATAGCACCTTTGGAAATATATTTACTGAGAAAAATGGTGACGTGTTCAATACTTATTTCACCCGCTGTAGCTCTGTAGTCACACAAATTGTGGCCTACCGGTCAGGTAGTCCGTGACCCAGGAGACTAAGGGTGCTTCCACTTTTGTCCTCTTCATCTTCTCACCCAGTAGCAGGGGCTGAATGGTGTTGAAGGCACTGGAGAAATCAAAAAACATAACCCTCACAGTGCAACCTGCGTTGTCCAGGTGACCAAGGTCTTCATGATGTGGGATGTTAGCGCTACAGGTCTGAAGTCATTCAGGACAGTGGGGTGCACCTTCTTGGGCACTGGGACCAGGCAGGATGTTCTCCACAGCACAGGGACCCTTTCCAGGCTCAGGCTAAGGTTGATGGAGGGCTGGAGTATTCCACACTGTTGGTCAGAACAGACCCTAAGCACCCTTGGGCTGATGCCATCAGGGCCTGCCACTTTCCACTGATGTAGTCTCTCCAGCTCTCTCTTCACTTGGTTGGTCGTGAAAGCCAGCCCAGGTGGGGAGGTGGGGGGAAGGGGGGTGTTGAGGATCAGTCCAGAGGTCGGGGGAAGGGAGGTGTTGCAGATCAGTCCAGAGGGAGCGGGGGCAGAGGTGGGGAGGGGGTCGCTGACTGTCTCAACAGAGGTGTTGTGAGCAAAGTGGGGGTGGGACAGCTGTGAGGGTGTGTGGCCTGGGGAGCTGGAGGGGAGGTGGACAGGGCCAATATCGAACCTGTTCAAAAATTGGTTCAGCTCATTGGCTCTGTCCTGGGTCCCCTCCGTCTGCCCACTGTTTGACTTTTTGAAGCCAGTGATATTTCTCATACCCTTCCACACCTCTCTCACCTGGCTCTGCCTCAGCTTGTCCTCCATCTTGTCCTTATACCCTCTCTTCCCCTCAGCAATCCACAACTTCAGCTCCCTCTGGATGCATTTCAATTTGTCCCTGTCCCCCTCCTTGAAGGCCCTCTTCTTCTCATTCAGCAGGGCCTTCAGGTCGCTGGTGACCCAGGGTTTATTATTTGGAAAACAGCATACTTTCCTGGTGGGTACAGTGTACACTAAAATTGATATAGTCCGTTATGCAGTCAGTAAGTCCATCGATGTCCTCCCCATGAGCCTCACAGAGCACATCCCAGTCTGTTGTTTCCTGTAGGGCCTCATTCGCCTCCGGGGACCATCTCCTAATGGTCCTAGTGGTCGCAAGCTGCTGTTGGACCATAGGCCTGTAGAGTGGGGTGAGGTGGACAAGGTTGTGATCCGATCTACCGGTTGGAGGTAGTGCAGTATAGTTGTATGCATCCTTCACATTAGCATATAACAAGTCCAGAGTTTTATTATTCCTGGTTGGGCACTTGCATGGTTAAAATCACCCGAAATGGCAAAGAAAGCACTGGGATGCTCTGTCTGTAACATCGCGATAACAGAGTGGATGACGTCACACACTGTGTTTGTGTCCGCGGAGGGCAGGATGTAAACAATAAGAGCAATGCCCAACGTGAATTCCCTCGGAAAATAGTAGGATCTCAGGCTAACAGCTAACAGCTCAATGTTCGGGCTACAAAACTGTTAATTAACAGTAATATGGCTCAGATTACACCCTGTTGTTAACTAATGAAGCCAGCGCCCCTCACTTACCCTTTCCGGATGGAACGCTATCCCTGTCCGCTCTGATGGTCTGGAAACCGCCGATAGTGACGTTCTCTATGGGGATGTTATCATTCAGCAATGTTTCAGTAAAGCACAATAGGCTAGCTTCCCGGTAGTCTCTTTGCCCATGGACAAGACCCTCAAGCTCGTCCATCTTGTTATGCAGCGATCTCACGTTGCCCATAATGATAGACGGTATAGCCAGCTTGTATTTACTAAGCTTCGCTTTACAACAAAATTATATATTTAACCAGATTCCTCTTCCCTCTCTAACCCTCCATCTCTATGTTCTCAGTCTGTCGGACTCTCTCTAGCATCTCTGTCGTACTGGTGCGATGGCCTTCTCCTTTTTGGCTTTCCTGATCTTATCTATCCACACCCTCCCATCCACTGGCTGCGCAGTGGGATGTCGCTGCTAAAGCTTGACTGTAGAGTGTGGCTCTATGGGCCTCTGGGACATCCCCTCACATGTCCCACTTTCCATACAGGTTAGCCTGTGTAGAAGCCACAATCTATACAATTTTATTGGAAATGATGCAGACAATTTAATTGATAGAAGCCCCAATCTATGCAATTTTAAAGCTGATCTAACCTCTAATAGAAAAAAGAAAAAAAAAAAGGTGTGGTCAGACGAGTATTAATAGGAATGCACAGATTCCAATCTTCCTCTATTTCCTTACCAAGCAGGGAGGAGGAGCTCTACCTAAACAGGATAAACAGGACATGAGACTAGATAGCTCCAGATGACTTCAATGACATTGACCTTAAAGGTTTGGAAGAAAACAGATAAGATAATTGGCACCTATCAGAATGGGTTGTTACATTGCACTCATTACTCTTCTGTTCATCCTTCACACTGTAAATGTGCAGACTACTACAGGTAAGTGGAGCACAAACACATACTGTAGATTAACCTTTTTGTACACGAAAATGTACTGTCAAGGACATGAATACAAAATGTCATGTTTACATTTTAGCCACTGTCCTGTACTGTACACTGGTTATCCCATATCAACCTGACAATAACATATTCCAAAACAGTACTGTTGATATTAAATACGACACAAATAAATTGAACAGGTTAAATTGAAGGTCTTGCTGTTTGTCTGAGAACAGCAACTCCACCATCGAGCTCAACTGATCCACTGTCAAGCTCAACAGACACTTCATCCTCAACAACTTCACCATCAGATACAACAGCTTCATAGGGTCCTTGTGGTCGCAGGCTGCTGTTGGACCATAGGCCTGTAGAGTGGGGTGAGGTGGACAAGGTTGTGATTCGATCTACCGAGGGGAGGTAGTGCAGTAGAGTTGTATGCATCCTTAACATTAGCATATAACAAGTCCAGAGTTGTAGTATTCCTGGTTGGGCACTTCACAAACTTTTTGAACGTGGGCAGCGTTGAAGAGAGAGATGCATGGTTAAAATCACCCGAAATGGCAAAGAAAGCACTGGGATGCTCTGTCTGTAACATCGCGATAACAGAGTGGATGACGTCACACGCTGTGTTTGTGTCCGCGGAGGGCAGGATGTAAACAATAAGAGCAATGCCCAACGTGAATTCCCTCGGCAAATAGTAGGATCTCAGGCTAACAGCTAACAGCTCAATGTCCGGGCTACAAAACTGTTAATTGTCAGGCTCTGGCCATAGGGAGTACCTTTTGGCCATGGTCAGAGCCTGACAGATCTAGATATCTAGATCTGTGTTTTTCATTTTGTGTTGAATCCCCAATTGGAGACAGCTGTGAGACGTTGTCTCTGATTGGGGATTCTATTTAAGTTGCTCAACCCCACACGATCGTGACATTAATTAACAGTAATATAGCTCAGATTACACCATCTGTTGTTAACTAATGAAGCCAGCCCCCCTCCCTTACCCTTTCCGGAAGAAACGCTATCCCTGTCCGCTCTGATGGTCTGGAAACCGCCGATAGTGACGTTCTCGATGGGGATGTTATCATTCAGCCATGTTTCAGTAAAGCACAATAGGCTAGCTTCCCGGTAGTCTCTTTGCCCATGGACAAGACCCTCAAACTCATCCATCTTGTTATGCAGCGATCTCACGTTGCCCATAATGATACGGTATAGCCAGCTTGTATTTCCTAAGCTTCGCTTTACAACAAAATTATATATTTAACCAGATTCCTCTTCCCTCTCTAACCCTCCATCTCTATGTTCTCAGTCTGTCGGACTCTCTCTAGGATCTCTGTCGTACTGGTGCGATGGCCTTCTCCTTTTTGAATTTCCTGATCTTATCTGTCCACACCCTCCCATCCACTGGCTGCCCAGCTTGACTGTAGAGTGTGGCTCTATGGGCCTCCGGGACATCCCCTCACATGTCCCACTTTCCACACAGGTTAGCCTGTGTAGAAGCCACAATCTATGCAATTTTATTGGAAAGGATTTAGACAATTTAATTGATAGAAGCCACAATCTATGCAATTTTAAAGCTGATCTACCTTCTAAAAGAAAAAAGAAAAGAAAAAAGGTGTGGTCAGACGAGTAATGATAGGAATGCACAGGTTCCAGTCTTCCTCTATTTCCTTACCAAGCAGGGAGGAGGAGCTCTCCCTAAACAGGATAAACAGGACATGAGACTAGATAGCTCCAGATGACTTCAATGACATTGACCTTAAAGGTTTGGAAGAAAACAGATAAGATAATTGACACCTATCAGAATGGGTTGTTACATTGCACTCATTACTCTTCTGTTCATCCTTCACACTGTAAATGGGCAGACTACTACAGGTAAGTGGAGCACAAACACATACTGTAGATTAACCTTTTTTTACACAAAAATGTACTGTCAAGGACATGAATACAAAATGTCATGTTTACATTTTAGCCACTGTCTTGTACTGTACACTGGTTATCCCATATCAACCTGACAATAACATATTCCAAAACAGTACTGTTGATATTAAATACGACACAAATAAATTGAACAGGTTAAATTGAATGTCTTGCTGTTTGTCTGAGAACAGCAACTCCACCATCGAGTTCAACTGATCCACTGTCAAGTTCAACAGCCACTTCATCCTCAACAACTTCACCATCAGATACAACAGCTTCATCAGTTGGTATTACAACCTCGTCAACAGATGTAAAACCCTCACTGATTGGAGCCTCATCTCCAGTGTCAAACACAGACAACCCTACATCTATCGCAACAACTAAAACATCAAGTTTGACGCCTCAACAGTCAAATACAACAACTCCATCTACCAATATAAGCTCTCAGAGTGCATGGACAACTCTGGCCACAACTGACCATAACTTTGAGAATGTGTCTGTCGTTACAGGCGTGTCATTCAATACCACCCAATATCACTTTGGCAATTTGACTACAGCATTTCCTGGGATTAATACAACTAACCCATTTCCTGTGGTGGCTTCATTCTCAAGTAAGGTTCTCTGCAATGCATCAGATAAAATAAATTATTAATCAAATCCTGCTGTAAATATTACTACCATATACTCTAATTATTGTCCCACCATTTTAAAATGTTCAGAATAAATGTACAGAATTTGCATTCAGTATGAAGGTAAATTACACCTATCCTTTTAACATATTTCCACGCTTGTTTTAATATGTTTGCATTCTAGGGAGATGTTCTTCAGATCCACCTCTGTGTTGTCTTGGGCAGAACAATTCATGTTTCAGAGGGTGCTTCTGTGATGTGGCCTGTCTAAGGTTGAGAGATTGCTGCTCAGACTTCCGGACTACTTGTGTGACAGGTAGAGTTGCGCCGCTGTTTGTCTGTTTTTATGGATAATAGTTGTAAAATCCAATTGTAAACATGCTACATGTGTCTGAGGTGTCATCATTTACTGTCTTTGTTTAAAGGTGTGCAGAATGGAACTTCCCTATCAGCCACGGTGTACCCAGTCTCCAATGCAACCAATGCAACTAACGTAACCAATGCAACCAATGCAACTAACGTAACCAATGCAACCAATGCAACTAACTTAACCAATGCAACCATCTCAACCAACGTAACCAACTCAATCAACGCAACCAAATCCACTTCCACATCATTCCCAGTGTTCTCATTACCAGGTTACTTTAGTTCTCTAACACATCAAAATGTGATTTTTTAAAAATAAATAACCTTCCTGTTCAATAATTTATGTTATTCCAATCATCCTAAAGGAAATTGTTCTGCACAGCCGGCCTTGTGCTGTAAAGGCAGCAACATTAACTGCTTCAGAGGGTGCTTCTGTGACGAGTATTGTAAAACTCAAAATGACTGCTGTCCTGACTATGCAGATACCTGCATAAAAGGTCAGAACCCTTGATCCCTCTTTTTAAAATAATTAACAGTTAAAGTGTACATGATGTGTTTGATAGTATTTTGCTCTGTACCTATTTTGGGCAATACCAAAAATTGAGTTTCAATGTCACAGGACACCAACATCCAAGATGAATGGGTGAAAGATGATTATTATTTTTTGCCATTAACGCAAAGTATGTCATACTTTCTAGACATTCAGTCGGTGATTGGTAGTTTGAAGGTATCCATTCTTGCTCCATCCAATTCAACTGATGCGTCTCTTGAAGTGTCTATTCATTCTGTAAGTTCTTCTACTTTCTCTTTACCTATCTCAACACTCATAAACAACAAATGCACTTCTTACACATTTACATTTTTTGTCATTCAGCATATGCTCTTATCCAGAGCAACCAACACTCTTAAACCGCAAGGCTATCTGACAGGGTGACATAGATCAGACCGGAAAACCGGAAAGACTTGATTTGTGAATCTGCTCAAACACTTCAGAAATATGTAATTAGGTTGCATTGTTCTCTGACTTTTGACTTTGTCTATCTCCCTGTCAACAACACGTTCCTTCTCTACCTCCTCTCTTCTTAGGCTGCACTTCAGCTGCAGGCCTATCTCAAGGCAACTTACAGTGAAATCAGCTCCTTCAGAATCATCAAACTAAAGAAGACTTGATTTGTAAATCTGCTCAAACACAACAGGAATATGTCATTTAGGTAGCATTTTATTTATCTCTCTGTTTGATTAAACTTAACATAATTGATTATATTACGACGTAAACCACAAGTAATATATGCTTCTAATGTATATCTGGTTTGACAGGTGCTATGTAGGAGAATAATAATATGTTAATTGTATAGGTCATATACACATATTTAGCAGATGTTATTGCGGGTGTAGCCAGTGGTGGAAAAGGTACTTGAATAAAAGTAAATATTTGGTTTTAAATATAGTAAAAGTAAAAACCATTTTCAAATGAATTTCCAATATTAAGCAAACCAGACAGCACAATTGTATTTTTTTGTTGTTGACGGATTGCCAGGGGCACACTAATATCCAGACATAATGTACAAACGAAACATTTGTGTTTAGAGTCTGCCAGATCAGAGGCAGTAGGGATGACCAGGGATGTTCTCTTGTGTGAGTTGGACCATTTGACTGTCAAAATGTAACGAGTACTTTAGGGTGTCAGGGAAAATGTATGGAGTAGACGGTCAATATTTTTCTTTAGGAATGTAGTAAAGTAAAAGTAGTAAAAAATATGAATAGTAAAGTAAATTACAGATACCCCCAAAACCTACTTAAGTAGTACTTTAAAGTATTTTTACTTAAGTACTTTACACTACTGGGTGTAGTGAAATGCTTGTGTACACTTAAAAGCTTGTGCACGGCTGTCTGTGGATATTATGTCTTTAATATAATTTCTCAAATAAATTGTCAGACTTATAGAACTAAACATGGAACATGAAATGAATCATACAATACAATGAGAAGCTGCCAGTACAGGTCACAGTAACACCGTTTTCCATTGCATGATACCTTCCTTGCCTTTCTCCTGTATACTGTAGAATAAACCATCTATCTTGATCTGGGTAGCTTCTTCAGTTTTACCAACAGGGGTCACCAGTCCCCACGATACAATAGTGGACATTTTTTATATGCCTTGAAATGGCTTCTCATCTCAATAACCGGAAACTCTCAAGGCAACGTACAGTGAAATCAGCTCCTTCAGAATCCTAACACTAAAGAAGACTGCAATAACTTGATTCGTAAATCTGCTCAAACACATCAGAAATATGTAATTTGGTTGCATTTTTCTTTATCTCTCTGTGTGATGAAACTAAAAATAATTGATTATATTACGATGTAAACCACACGTAATAGATGCTTCTAATGTATATCTGGTTTGACGGGTACTATATGGGAGAACAATAATATCTTAATTGAATTGGTCCGATACACATATTTAGCAGAAGTGATTGCGGGTGTAGGTAAATGATTGTGTACTGCGAAATGCTTGTGACCGGCTGTCTGTGGATGATGTGTCTTTAATGTAATTTCTCAAATAAATTATCTGATTTATAGGACTAAACATTAAACATTTAATGAATCATACAATAATGTTCCTCCCTGAACAAGCAGGAAGCTGCCAGTAGAGGTCACAGTAACACCGTTTTCCATTGCATGATACGTTCCTTGCCTTTCTCCTGTATACTGTAGAATAAATCACCTTTCTTGATCTGGGTAGCTTCTTCAGTTTTACCAGCAGGGGGTCCCCAGTCCCCACGATACAGTAAAGGACTTTTTTTTTAATATAGAAATGGCTTCTTATCTCAATATCCTAAAACTATAGGACACCACCGATGTCTGAATGTAAATGTCAAATTACACACTCATTGTATTTGTCTCTCATGAAGAAATGATCTGTGTCATCACCTACTATCCTAAACCATAATGTTTACAATCCTCCTCCTCCACCTTAAAACACATTAGTTAATGCTATTGTTATTATATTGCAATAATGTAGTTAATGCTTTTATTGATGAAGACATAGACAGTTAATGTTGCCAAAATGAAAGAAAGACAGGACTAACGGAAAAGGTGTGTGATGGAGACTCACTTGCTGTCGAGCGTGTGATTGAGAGGAAGGAGTTGCCTCGGACAACGTCTGATGTGTCTTTTGCCGAGGGAATCCTGACTATGGCCCAATCTATAGGAAGGTGTCTCTGTGCTTCTAATCGAAGTAACGCGCTCTTCCGAGATGATCCATTCGAAATTGGGCGATTGTAATTGTATGGGGCATCTCTCCATCCTTGTCTGGTATGTGGCCACCGATGATGCCTCTTTTTCTTAAAAAAAAACGTATATAATGTGGACTGGGCAGTGCGTAGCCAAATGTTTATGCATTATTATCATTATGAGATATAGATTTATTATGGCAGTGTGTTGTAGCCTAACTGATGAGCTTGCACAATATAAATAAGATCAACCATGACAGTATTATTATTATTATTAATAAATTGTATTTTATTTATTAGCGGTAGGCGTTGTGGTATTACTAATATTATTATTACTGTCATTGTTAGTTGTAGTACAGGCCTAGATAAGCATCGTCTGCTAAATATGTCTGCCATGATACAGTTTTCGCATATTCTCATTCTCTGACTTATTGCCGAGTTACAATAGGTTACAAACCCAAAAAGTCAGGAGCATCAGAGCTTAGAGGCCTGGTCATGAATAGGCTACTGTTATAAAACACTTAACGATTCCCCTGGAGCTGCATCACTGCTCTTCAGGAAAGCCTCCAGGCCCTTGGTAGGTGTCAGACGTATTTGAGGAAGATGTTTGCTCACTGCCTGGTCACTGCCTGGAATTGATCTCATCTTCTCCAAGGAAATGGTCTGCTCATCTCTTAACACAAGCTTGTACTTCCACTACTGCCTGCAGCAGCCTATGTTTGGAGAGCAGGCGATAGAATCTGCGTAATAAAGTCTCCTCAGTATTGCAGTATCTTTCACAGGGGTGTCATGCAATGTTTATTTTACAGGGGGCATGAAGTACGTGAGGTTGGAGGGGAGGGGGTGTTTTCTGAGAATTTAGCATTCAT
Source organism: Thymallus thymallus (assembly GCA_023634145.1). Taxonomy (NCBI): domain Eukaryota; kingdom Metazoa; phylum Chordata; class Actinopteri; order Salmoniformes; family Salmonidae; genus Thymallus; species Thymallus thymallus. The sequence continues at coordinate 22,387,857 of CM042392.1, read as the reverse complement.
CAAACATCTGAAACAGCTTTTTCCTGCAATCTAGAGCCATAATCTTTATGCCTAATTCTATTCTACACATTCCAGAGTGTCATTATGACTGTAGTAAATCACACATCTCAATATACTGCACTAACATGCCTCGGATATTACATCCAAATTACAACACAGTATGCTACATGGAGATCATCAATACAGGCACAAATCATGGCATCATAATTATTACAGAAATATCATGATATTATATATTTTGAAAGAAACTACACTGAACAGAAATATGAATGCAACATGCAACAATTTCAAATAAGGAAATCAGTCAATTTAAATCAATTCTAATCTATGGATTCACATGACTGCGCAGGGGAGCAGCCATGGGTGGGCCTTGTAGGGCATACCGTTGGAGGCAGCTTATGGTAGAGAAATGAACATTCAATTCTCTGGCAACAGCTCTGGTGGACATTCCTGCACCTGTGTAATAATCATGCTGTTTATTCATCTTCTTGATATAACACATCTGTCAGGTGGATGGATTATCTTGGCAAAGGAGAAATGCTCATTAACAGGGATGTAAAAAAATATATTTTTGTGTATATGGAAAATGTCTGGCATATTTTATTTCAGCTCATGAAACATGGGACCAACACTTTACATATTGCATTTATATTTTGTTCAGTATAAATATGCATCTCTTTAAAAATCTGGGTAAAAGATTGAAAGGAATGTGAGGTTTATTCAGCAGTGGCGCAACCTTCACTGGGGACATTCTGGTTTTATCATTGGAATGTGATACAAAACGAGGCAAATGTGTGCTTTAGGACCATGCGTACGCCTCCGAGCTGTCAGGTAGACTGTTTGGAGTGTTTATCTGACTGGATAAAAAAAAAAAATAATAATTCTAAAACCAAATTTGTGCCCCTGTTATGCAGTATATTTAGTAATTGCCTGCTTTTCTAAAGTCTAGAAACCTTGACAGCAGGCATGCCAGCTAAGATAGACAAGGTACTCTAACTTGATTGCTAGCCTGAAAGGACTTGGTAGCTAGTTATGAGATTGGGAGATTGGGAACCAATCTGGCTAGCAGCAATGTTATAGAGAATCAACAAAATATTTTTGTTTTGACCCAGCGTTGTCCAGGTTTGGCCGGGGTAGGCTGTCATTGTAAATAAGAATTTGTTCTTAACTGACTTGCCTAGTTAAATAAAGGTTAAATAAAATAAAATTAATCAAGAAGGAATCAATAGGCTACAGAACTTGATCAAATTCATTTACAAACATACACTACATGACCAAAAGTATATGGACAGACACCTGCTCATCGAACATCTCATTACAAAATCATTGGCACTAATATGGAGTTGGTTCAATAACAGCCTCCACTCTTCTGGGAATGCTTTCCACTAGATGTTGGAACATTGCTGCGGGGACTTGCTTCCATTCAGCCACAGGAGCATTAGTGAGGTTGGGCACTGATGTTGGGCGATTAGGCCTGGCTCGAAGTCGGCGTTCCAATTCATCTCAAAGGTGTGCGATGGGGTTGAGGTCAAGGCTCTGTGCAGGCCAGTCAAGTTCTTCCACACTAATCTCGACAAACCAGTTCTGTATGGACCTCGCTTTGTGCACGGGGGCATTGTCATGCTGAAACAAGAAAGGGCCTTCCCCAAACTGTTGCCACAAAGTTGGAAGCACAGAATAGTCTAGAATGTCATTGTATGCGTTAAGATGTCCTTTCACTTTACAGTTGGCACTATGCATTCTGGCAGGTAGCGTTGTCCTGGAATCCGTCAAACCCACATTAATCTGTCGCACTGCCAGATGGTAAAGAGTGATTCATCACGCCAGAGAACACGTTTCCACTGCTCCAGAGTCCAATGGCGGCGAGCTTTACACCACTCCAGGCGATGCTTGGCATTGCACATGGTGACCTTAGGCTTGTTGTGTGCGGCTGCTCAGCCATGGAAACCCATTTCATGAAGCTCCCGTCAAACAGTTATTGTGCTGACGTATCTTCCAGAGGCAGTTTGGAACGCGGTAGTGAGTGTTGTAACCGAGGACAGACAATTTTTACGCGCTACACGCTTCAGCACTCGGCGGTCCCGTTCCGTGAGCTGGTGTGGCCTACCACTTAGCGGCTGAGCCGTTGTTGCTCCTAGATGTTTCCACTTCACAATAACAGCACTTACAGTTGACCGGGGCAGCTCTAGCAGGGCAGAAATTTGATGAACTGACCTGTTGGTAAAGGTGGCATCCTATGACGGTGCCACGTTGAAAGTCACTGAGCTCTTCAGTAAGGCCATTCTACTGCCAATGTTTGTCTATGGAGATTGCATAGATTTTATACACCTGTCATCAACGGGTTTGGCAGAAAAATACACAAAAGAAAGATACACAATACATGATACATAGAGTGGCAGTATGAACAAGTATAAAAATACAAGAAGTCTGGAGTGCAAAAAATATATAAAAAGACATTGCATAGTATGGGTGGATGGCTGAATATGTACACTATACATTGTTAGAGTGTTAGGTGAAATTAAATAATACAATGAAATATAACAAAATAAAAGGATAAAAATATTGCAGGTTGATATAGATAAATAAGGAGTATTCACATGGTTAACTATACTATACAGGTCGATGGCAGAGAAATACTTAAATAGCTAAAAGTGCGTATGATATAAGTGACGGTATATACGGAATAGTTTACTTAATTTACAGAGTCTGGTTAAATTAACAGTTAAGTGAATATTTTGCATGGTTCAATTAACTGTACAGGTAAATATACAATTACATTTACAGGTAAGTGAATATTTGGATGGTTACATTAACTGTACAGGTAAATGACAGGAAGAGATACTTAAATAGCTAAATGTGTGTATGATATAATTTAGGGTAATAATAGTAATTCCCTTAAAATACAGTCCTTAGTGCAGGGTTTAATTACAGATAAATGCACATATTGCACATTCGATATCCTAAAAGCAATGAAAAAAGATACAACTGACAGGATACTAATATGCATTCCTGAGTTCAGTCCAAGAATGACTTACAATATTGCACGTGATATGATGTAACAACTGTACATGAATATGTATATACATACCTGAATGAATAAATAATTCCTGAGTGAATGAGTGAATACAGACAAGAGTTACTCACGGATGGATGCATAGTTGTTAAACTAGGTCCTAACACCCCAACAGTTCCAGGTCTATGTTGCCGACGGCACGGCACCCCGGTGCGGCATTAAATTGTCGGCAGGAAGGACCTCCTGTAGCGCTCTCTGGCACACCGTGGTGGGATCTGTGTTTGGTGCCGTCCTGAGTGGTCGCCTGTTAAGCAGCTCCCGTTGTTCGTGCATACATTGTTGTTTTAGTTCGGTTTTTTTCGTCTCTTTTCTTTAGTTTTATTTTTTATTTTGCTACAGTTGAACTATAATAGTTCAGGATTATGGATTTTATGGATTTTATCGCAGCTGAACGTCGACAGGAGTCATCAACTGTTATTGTTTACAACAGAGCCCAGCTCCTGGATTTAGATAGATAGATAGATAGATAGATAGGTACTTTATTTAGCCCACGCAGCGCTAATGTGAAGGATGCATACAATTCCACTGCACTCCCTCCCCTCGGTAGATCGGATCACAACCTTGTCCACCTCACCCCACTCTACAGGCCTTTGGTCCAACAGCAGCCTGCAACCACCAGGACCATTAGGAGATGGTCCCCGGAGGCGAATGAGGCCCTACAGGACTGTTTTGAAACAACAGACTGCGATGGACTCACTGACTGCATAACAGACTATATTAATTTTTGTGTAGACAACACTGTACCCACCAGGAAGGTACGCTGTTTCCCAAACAATAAACCCTGGGTCACCAGCGACCTGAAGGCCCTGCTGAATGAGAAGAAGAGGGCCTTCAAGGAGAGGGACAAGGACAAGGACAAATTGAAATGCGTCCAGAGGGAGCTGAAGTTGCGGATTGCTGAGGGGAAGAGAGTGTATAAGGAGAAGATGGAGGACAAACTGAGGCAGAGCCAGGTGAGAGAGGTGTGGAAGGGTATGAGAAATATCACTGGCTTCAAAAAGTCAAACAGTGGGCAGACGGAGGGGACCCAGGACAGAGCCAATGAGCTGAACCAATTTTTTAACAGGTTCGCTCGCTCATATCATATGCATTTTTAGCTACTGAAGTATTTCTCTGCCATCGACCTGTGTAGTATAGTTAACCATCCAACATCCACCAATGTATAGTGTACATATTCAGCCATCCACCCATACTATGCAATGTCTTTTTTATAGCTTTTATTTTTTTGCACTCCAGATATCTTGTATTTCTATACTTTTTCATACTGCCGCTCTATGTATCATGTACCGTGTATCTGTCTTTTGTGTACTTTCGTTGTGGCATTTTGCACCTGCCCTGTGTTTTGTTGTAGCTGCTTGACAATGAAATCTATCTATCTATCTATCTATCTATCTATCTATCTATCTATCTATCTATCTATCTATCTATCTATCTATCTATCTATCTATCTATCTATCTATCTATCTATCTATCTATCTATCTATCTATCTATCTATCTATCTATCTATCTATCTATCTATCTATCTATCTATCTATCTATCTATCTATCTATCTATCTATCTATCTATCTATCTATCAGTCTGTGACTGAAGGTGCTCCTCTGCGTCATAACCATGGCATGCAGAGGGTGGGTGACGTTGTCCATGATGTCCAACAGTTTGGCCAGGATCCGTCTCTCCGCCACCTCCTCTAGAGAGTCAAGGCAGTCAGTTGGGCCTTGATTCTCCTGAAGTCCACCACCATCTCCTTTGTTTTGCTGATGTTGAGCTGAAGGTGGTTCTGCTCACACCACAAAGTCATTGATTGTGCTCCTGTACTCCTCCTCCTGTCCACCCCTAATGCACCCTACAATTGTGGAGTCATCCGAGAACGTCTGTAGGTGGCATGTTTCAGAGTTATATCTGAAGTCCGAGGTGTAGAGATTTGATTTTGGCCCATTCTCCCACACAAACAGTCTTCAAATCTTGAAGGTTCCGTGGGCCTCTTTTATGAATCTTGATCTTCAGTTCTTTCCATAGATTTTCAATGGGATTTAAGTCAGGTGATTGGCTGGGCCATTCTAGCAGCTTTATTTTCTTTCTTTGAAACCAATTGAGAGTTTCCTTGGCTGTGTGTTTGGGATCATTGTCTTGCTGAAATGTCCACCCTCGTTTCTTCATCTTCATCATCCTGGTAGATGGCAGCAGATTTTTGTCAAGAATGTCTCAGTAAATTTGCCCATTCATCCTTCCTTCAATTATGTGAAGTTTGCCAGTACCATTTGCTGAAAAGCAGCCCCACACCATGATGTTCCCACCTCCAAACTTCACTGTTGGTATGGTGTTTTTAGGGTGATGTGCAGTGCCATTTCTCCTCCAAACATGGTGTGTATTATGACATCCAAACAGTTCAATTTTGCTCTCATCTGACCAAACTATATTCTCCCAGTATTTCACTGGCTTTTCCAAATGTTGTGCAGCAAACTTTAAACGAGCTTCAACATGCTTTTTTTTCAGCAATGGAGTCTTGCGTGGTGAGCGTGCATACAGGCCATGGCGGTGGAGTGCATTACTTACTGTTTTCTTTGAGACAACAGTACCTGCTAATTGCAGGTCTTTTTGAAGCTCTCCACAAGTGGTCCTTGGCTCTTGGACAACTCTTCTGATTATTATTTTCACTCCTCTGTCAGAAATCTTGCGAGCACCTGGTCGAGGCAAATTTATGGTGAAATGATTGTCTTTCCACTTCCGTATTATGGCCCCAACAGTGCTCACTGGAACATTCAGAAGCTTAGAAATGCGCCTATAACCAATGCCATCATTATGTTTTGCAACAATTAGGTTGCGAAGGTCTTGAGACAGCTCTTTGCTTTTACCCATCATGAGATGTGTCTTGTGTGACACCTTGGCAATGAGACCTTTTTGTAGGCCATCAGTTGGGACTGAACCAGCTGATATTAATTTGCACCGACATGGGGCTGGATTGCTTTTTAATTACTGATAGTTTTCAGCTGTTGTCTTGGCTTTCCATGGCTTTTTGCACCTCCCTTTCTTCATGTGTTCAATACTTTTTCCCTGTGTCATTTCACATTATTACACATAACTTAATTTCTGAACGTATTTGTTGGTTTCTTTGTATGTATGGATTACTTGGGTTGTTACCAACATCTGGATTACTTGGGTTGTTACCAACATCTGGTAAAACATTTCATGTCAATAGCACCTTTGGAAATATATTTACTGAGAAAAATGGTGACGTGTTCAATACTTATTTCACCCGCTGTAGCTCTGTAGTCACACAAATTGTGGCCTACCGGTCAGGTAGTCCGTGACCCAGGAGACTAAGGGTGCTTCCACTTTTGTCCTCTTCATCTTCTCACCCAGTAGCAGGGGCTGAATGGTGTTGAAGGCACTGGAGAAATCAAAAAACATAACCCTCACAGTGCAACCTGCGTTGTCCAGGTGACCAAGGTCTTCATGATGTGGGATGTTAGCGCTACAGGTCTGAAGTCATTCAGGACAGTGGGGTGCACCTTCTTGGGCACTGGGACCAGGCAGGATGTTCTCCACAGCACAGGGACCCTTTCCAGGCTCAGGCTAAGGTTGATGGAGGGCTGGAGTATTCCACACTGTTGGTCAGAACAGACCCTAAGCACCCTTGGGCTGATGCCATCAGGGCCTGCCACTTTCCACTGATGTAGTCTCTCCAGCTCTCTCTTCACTTGGTTGGTCGTGAAAGCCAGCCCAGGTGGGGAGGTGGGGGGAAGGGGGGTGTTGAGGATCAGTCCAGAGGTCGGGGGAAGGGAGGTGTTGCAGATCAGTCCAGAGGGAGCGGGGGCAGAGGTGGGGAGGGGGTCGCTGACTGTCTCAACAGAGGTGTTGTGAGCAAAGTGGGGGTGGGACAGCTGTGAGGGTGTGTGGCCTGGGGAGCTGGAGGGGAGGTGGACAGGGCCAATATCGAACCTGTTCAAAAATTGGTTCAGCTCATTGGCTCTGTCCTGGGTCCCCTCCGTCTGCCCACTGTTTGACTTTTTGAAGCCAGTGATATTTCTCATACCCTTCCACACCTCTCTCACCTGGCTCTGCCTCAGCTTGTCCTCCATCTTGTCCTTATACCCTCTCTTCCCCTCAGCAATCCACAACTTCAGCTCCCTCTGGATGCATTTCAATTTGTCCCTGTCCCCCTCCTTGAAGGCCCTCTTCTTCTCATTCAGCAGGGCCTTCAGGTCGCTGGTGACCCAGGGTTTATTATTTGGAAAACAGCATACTTTCCTGGTGGGTACAGTGTTGTCTACACTAAAATTGATATAGTCTGTTATGCAGTCAGTAAGTCCATCGATGTCTTCCCCATGAGCCTCACAGAGCACATCCCAGTCTGTTGTTTCAAAGCAGTCCTCTAGGGCCTCATTCGCCTCCGGGGACCACCTCCTAATGGTCCTAGTGGTCGCAGGCTGCCTGTTGGACCATAGGCCTGTAGAGTGGGGTGAGGTGGACAAGGTTGTGATCTGATCTACCGAGGGGAGGTAGTGCAGTAGAGTTGTATGCATCCTTCACATTAGCATATAACAAGTCCAGAGTTTTATTATTCCTGGTTGGGCACTTCACAAACTTTTTGAACGTGGGCAGCGTTGAAGAGAGAGATGCATGGTTAAAATCACCCGAAATGGCAAAGAAAGCACTGGGATGCTCTGTCTGTAACCTCACGATAACAGAGTGGATGACGTCACACGCTGTGTTTGCGTCCGCGGAGGGCAGGATGTAAACAATAAGAGCAATGCCCAACGTGAATTCCCTCTGCAAATAGTAGGATCTCAGGCTAACAGCTAACAGCTCAATGTCCGGGCTACAAAACTGTTCATTAACAGTAATATGGCTCAGATTACACCATCTTTGTTAACTAATGAAGCCAGCCCCCCTCCCTTACCCTTTCCGGAAGGAACGCTATCCCTGTCCGCTCTGATGGTCTGGAAACCGCCGATAGTGATGTTCTCTATGGGGATGTTATTATTCAGCCATGTTTCAGTAAAGCACAATAGGCTAGCTTCCCGGTAGTCTCTTTGCCCATGGACAAGACCCTCAAGCTCGTCCATCTTGTTATGCAGCGATATCACGTTGCCCATAATGATAGACGGTATAGCCAGCTTGTATTTCCTAAGCTTCGCTTTACAACAAAATTATATATTTAACCAGATTCCTCTTCCCTCTCTAACCCTCCATCTCTATGTTCTCAGTCTGTCGGACTCTCTCTAGGATCTCTGTCGTACTGGTGCGATGGCCTTCTCCTTTTTGAATTTCCTGATCTTATCTGTCCACACCCTCCCATCCACTGGCTGCCCAGCTTGACTGTAGAGTGTGGCTCTATGGGCCTCCGGGACATCCCCTCACATGTCCCACTTTCCACACAGGTTAGCCTGTGTAGAAGCCACAATCTATGCAATTTTATTGGAAATGATGCAGACAATTAAATTGATAGAAGCCACAATCTATGCAATTTTAAAGCTGATCTACCTTCTAAAAGAAAAAAGAAAAGAAAAAGGTGTGGTCAGACGAGTAATAATAGGAATGCACAGATTCCAGTCTTCCTCTATTTCCTTACCAAGCAGGGAGGAGGAGCTCTCCCTAAACAGGATAAACAGGACATGAGACTAGATAGCTCCAGATGACTTCAATGACATTGACCTTAAAGGTTTGGAAGAAAACAGATAAGATAATTGACACCTATCAGAATGGGTTATTACATTGCACTCATTACTCTTCTGTTCATCCTTCACACTGTAAATGGGCAGACTACTACAGGTAAGTGGAGCACAAACACATACTGTAGATTAACCTTTTTTTACACGAAAATGTACTGTCAAGGACATGAATACAAAATGTAATGTTTACATTTTAGCCACTGTCTTGTACTGTACACTGGTTATCCCATATCAACCTGACAATAACATATTCCAAAACAGTACTGTTGATATTAAATACGACACAAATAAATTGAATAGGTTAAATTGAATGTCTTGCTGTTTGTCTGAGAACAGCAACTCCACCATTGAGTTCAACTGATCCACTGTCAAGCTCAACAGCCACTTCATCCTCAACAACTTCACCATCAGATACAACAGCTTCATCAGTTGGTATTACAACCTCGTCAACAGATGTAACACCCTCACTGATTGGAGCCTCATCTCCAGTGTCAAACACAGACAACCCTACATCTATCGCAACAACTAAAACATCAAGTTTGACGCCTCAACAGTCAAATACAACAATTCCATCTACCAATACAAGCTCTCAGAGTGCATGGACAACTCTGGCCACAACTGACCATGACTTTGAGAATGTGTCTGTCGTTACAGGCGGGTCATTCAATACCACCCAATATCACTTTGGCAATTTGACTACAGCATTTCCTGGGATTAATACACCTAACCCATTTCCTGTGGTGGCTTCATTCTCAAGTAAGGTTCTCTGCAATGCATCAGATAAAATAAATTATTAATCAAATCCTGCTGTACATTTTACTACCATATACTCTAATTATTGTCGCACCATTTTAAAATGTTCAGAATAAATCTACAGAATTTACATTCAGTAGCAAGGTAAATTACACCTATCCTTTTAACATATTTCCACGCTTGTTTTAATATGTTTGCATTCTAGGGAGATGTTCTTCAGATCCACCTCTGTGTTGTCTTGGGCAGAACAATTTATGTTTCAGAGGGTGCTACTGTGATGTGGCCTGTCTAAGGTTGAGAGATTGCTGCTCAGACTTCCGGACTACTTGTGTGACAGGTAGAGTTGCGCCGCTGTTTGTCTGTTTTTATGGAGGCCCTTGATCACTATTGATAATAGTTGCAAAATCCAATTGTAAACATGCTACATGTGTTTGAGGTGTCATCATTTACTGTCTTTGTTTAAAGGTGTGCAGAATGGAACTTCCCTATCAGCCACGGTGTACCCAGTCTCCAATGCAACCAATGCAACTAACGTAACAAATGCAACTAACGTAACCAATACAACCAATGCAACCAACTCAACCAACGCAACCAATTCCACTTCCACATCATTCCCAGTGTTCTCATTACCAGGTTACTTTAATTTTCTGCTCTACCACATCAAAATAAGATTTTATTTAAATACATAACCTTCCTGTTCAATAATTTATGTTATTCCAATCATCCTAAAGGAAATTGTTCTGCACAGCCGGCCTTGTGCTGTAAAGGCAGCAACATTAACTGCTTCAGAGGGTGCTTCTGTGACGAGTATTGTAAAACTCTAAATGACTGCTGTCCTGACTATGCAGATACCTGCATAAAAGGTCAGAACCCTTGATCCCTCTTTTTAAAATAATTAACAGTTAAAGCGTGCATGATGTGTTTGATAGTATTTTGCTCTGTACCTATTTTGGGCAATACCAGAAATTGAGTTTCAATGTCACAGGACACCAACATCCAAGATGTTTTTTTTTTTTGCCATTAACGCAAAGTATGTCATACTTTCTAGACATTCAGTCGGTGATTGGTAGATTGAAGGTATCCATTCTTGCTCCATCCAATTCAGCTGATGCGTCTCTTGAAGTGTCTATTCAGATTGTAAGTTCTTCTACTTTCTCTTTACCTATCTCAACACTCATAAACAACAAATGCACTTCTTACACATTTACATTTTTTGTCATTCAGCATATGCTCTTATCCAGAGCAACCAACACTCTTAAACCGCAAGGCTATCTGACAGGGTGACATAGATCAGACCGGATAACCGGAAAAGACTTGATTTGTGAATCTGCTCAAACACTTCAGAAATATGTAATTAGGTTGCATTGTTCTCTGACTTTTCACTTTGTCTATCTCCCTGTCAACAACACGTTCCTTCTCTACCTCCTCTCTTCTCAGGCTGCACTTCAGCTGCAGGCCTATCTCAAGGCAACTTACAGTGAAATCAGCTCCTTCAGAATCATCAAACTAAAGAAGACTTGATTTGTAAACACAACAGGAATATGTCATTTAGGTAGCATTTTATTTATCTCTCTGTTTGATTAAACTTAACATAATTGATTATATTACGACGTAAACCACAATTAATAAATGCTTCTAATGTATATCTGGTTTGACAGGTGCTATGTAGGAGAATAATAATATGTTAATTGTATAGGTTGTATACACATATTTAGCAGATGTTATTGCGGGTGTAGCCAGTGGTGGAAAAAGTACTCAATTGTCCTACTTGAATAAAAGTAAATATTTGGTTTTAAATATAGTAAAAGTAAAAACCATTTTCAAATGAATTTCCAATATTAAGCAAACCAGACGGCACAATTGTATTTTTTTGTTGTTGACGGATTGCCAGGGGCACAATCTAATATTCAGACATAATGTACAAACAAAGCATTTGTGTTTAGAGTCTGCCAGATCAGAGGCAGTAGGGATGACCAGGGATGTTCTCTTGTGTGAGTTGGACCATTTGACTGTCAAAATGTAACGAGTACTTTAGGGTGTCAAGGAAAATGTATGGAGTAAAAGGTAAATTATTAGTCAAAAATATGAACAGTAAAGTAAAGTACGGATACCTCCAAAACCTACTTAAGTAGTACTTTAAAGTATTTTTACTTACTGTCTGTGGATAATGTGTCTTTAATGTAATTTCTCAAATAAATTATCTGACTTATAGGACTAAACATTGAACATGAAATGAATCATACAATAATGTTCCTCCCTGAACAAGCAGGAAGCTGCAACTAGACCATTTTCCATTGCATGATGCCTTCCTTGCCTTCCTTGCCTTCTCCTGTATACTGTAGAATAAATCACCTTTCTTGATCTGGGTAGTTTCTTCAGTTTTACCAGCAGGGGGTCCCCAGTCCCCACGATACAGTAGTGGACATTTTTTTATATGGAAATGGCTTCTTATCTCAATATCCTGAAACTCTAGGACACCACCGATGTCTGAATGTAAATGTAAAATTACACACTCATTGTATTTGTCTCTCATGAAGAAATTATCTGTGTCATCACCTACTATCCTAAACCATAATGTTTACAATCCTCCTCCACCACCTTAAAACACATTAGATAATGCTATTGTTATTATATTGTAGTTGTCTCAATAATGTAGTTAATGATTTTAGTGATGAAGACATAGACCGTTAATGTTACCAAAATGAAAGAAAGACAGTTCTAACGGAAAAGGTGTGTGATGGAGACTCGCTTGCTGTCGAGCGTGTAATGGAGAGGAAGGAGATAGAACGTGGTATCTACAATATTTATTTGGTAGGAAAATCGGGGAATAGCAAGTGTTTAACAATTCAACTGTAACTCTATTTTGTGATCATGCATTTGAAAGAGGAGGAAGGGAGGGGCTAGAGACCAGGAACGTAGTGAATTGGATGACACCGTGCGGGCGCAAGAATAACATAGGATGGAATTAAATGAAAAGCAGATATTCTGATTAATCAAAATAGTTTTTTATTTTTTGGAATACAAATTTGTCGGCTTGAAGCTTATATTTTGGATGTTGGACATCAACTTTAGCCTGCACATATCGGACATTATCCTGGAGACGATTTACTGGGATGCTGGGCCCTCGCTGTGCAATGATAATGGTTCGGCAGTAGCCTTGGACAATGTATTCAAAACGTATGATGTGTCTTTTGCCGAGGGAATCCTGACTATGGCCCAATCTATAGGAAGGTGTCTCTGTGCTTCTATTTGAAGTAACGCGCTCTTCCGAGATGATCCATTCGAAATTGGGCGATTGTAATTGTATAGGGCATTTCTCCATCCTTGTCTGGTATGTGGCCACCGATGATGCCTCTTTTTCTTTAAAAAAAACGTATATAATGTGGACTGGGCAGTGCGTAGGCAAATGTTTATTCATTATTATCATTATGAGATATCGATTAATTATGGTAGTGTGTTGTAGCCTAACTGATGAGTTTGCACAATACAAATAAGATCAACCATGACAGTTTTGAGTTATGATAAAACAATGCATTATTATTATTAATGAATTATCTATTATTTATTAGTGGTAGGCATTGTGGTATTACTAATATTATTATTACTGTCATTATTAGTTGTAGTACAGGCCTAGATGAGAATCATCTGCTAAATATGTCTGCCATGATACAGTTTTGGCATATTCTCATTCTCTGACTGATTGCCGAGTTACAATAGGTTACAAACCCAAAAAGTCAGGAGCATCAGAGCTTAGAGGCCTGGTCATGAATAGGCTACTGTTATAAAACACTTAACGATTCCCCTGGAGCTGCATCACTGCTCTTCAGGAAAGCCTCCAGGCCCTTGGTAGGTGTCAGACTTATTAGAGGAAGATGTTTGCTCACTGCCTGGTCACTGCCTGGAATTGATCTCATCTTCTCCAAGGAAATGGTCTGCTCATTTCTTAACACAAGCTTGTACTTCCACGGCTGCCTGCAGCAACCTATGTTTGGAGAGCAGGCGATGGAATCTGCAGTAATAAAGTCTCCTCAGTATTGCAGTATCTTTCACAGGGGCGTCATGCAATGTTTATTTTATAGGGGGCATGAAGTACGTGAGGTTGGAGGGGAGGGGGTGTTTTCTGAGAATTTAGCATTCATCAAACACCTGAAACAGCTTTTTCCTGCAATCTAGAGCCATAATCATTATGCCTAATTCTATTCTACACATTCCAGAGAGTGTCAGTATGACTGTAGTAAATCACACATCTCAATATACTGCACTAACATGCCTCGGATATTACATCCAAATTACAACACATTATGCTACATGGAGATCATCAATACAGGCACAAATCATGGCATCAGAATTAATACACAAATATCATGATATTATCATAATGTGTCATTTTACATTTAAACCAAGTATTTTTCTGGATGTCTAAGCATACCTCTTGAGCTGTCTGTATCCTCCTGACAGGTGTTTTTTTTTTTTAAAGAAACTACACTGAACAAAAATATGAATGCAACTTGCATCAATTTCAAAGAGTTACAGTTCATATAAGGAAATCAGTCAATTTAAATACATTCTAATCTATGGATTTCACATGACTGCGCAGGGGAGCAGCCATGGGTGGGCCTTGGAGGGCATATCATTGGAGGCAGCTTATGGTAGAGAAATGAACATTCAATTCTCTGGCAACAGCTCTGGTGGACATTCCTGCACCTGTGTAATAATCATGCTGTTTATTCATCTTCTTGATATAACACATCTGTCAGGTGGATGGATTATCTTGGCAAAGGAGAAATGCTCATTAACAGGGATGTAAACAAAAATATTTTTGTGTATATGGAACATTTCTGGCATATTTTATTTCAGCTCATGAAACATGGGACCAACACTTTACATATTGCATTTATATTTTGTTCAGTATAAATATGCATCTCTTTAGAAATCTGGGTAAAAGATTGAAAAGAATGTGAGGTTTATTCAGCAGGGGCGCAACCTTCACTGGGGACATTCTGAAATTGCACAGGTAGATTGTTTGGAGTGTTTATCTGACTGGATATATCTTTTTTTCTTTATTTCTAAAACCAAATTTGTTTGAAGTGGTGTCCACATACTTTTGTATATATAGTGTACCTCACCCGAGTCCTGCCCATCATCGGCAGCTAAAATCAAATCAAACTGCTGTGTGTTTATCACTCTACACTCTCTCTCGTCCTCCACTGATTATAGCCTAATGCACATGCACCTTGGAAGAAACCACTTAGGGTAATTTCTCCCTCCGCAAAATACCACTGACAGATCTTTTTATAAACAGTTATGATAAAACGTGTGCTAAAAAATGAAGTTTAGTAATTAATTTAACATCTGAAAAATGTTATAACAGGACAAATCTGATTGGACACGTGCCCTTGGGCCCCATATGGGAAGGATGTCTCTGCTCTTGTGACACTGTATTGTAACCTCACAGACAGGCTGGCAGCATGCAACATTAGTACTCATACTTACATTTTCTTTATGCACTCAGGCAGATCATTTTGAGTTTAATACAGCAGATATTGTCAATAAAATTATATATTTAACCAGATTCCTCTTCCCTCTCTAACCCTCCATCTCTATGTTCTCAGTCTGTCGGTCTCTCTCTAGGATCTCTGTCCTATTGGGCGATGGCCTTCTCCTTTTTGGCTTTCCTGATCTTATCTGTCCACACCCTCCCATCCACTGGCTGCCCAGTGGGATGTCGCTGTTACAGCTTGACTGTAGAGTGTGGCTCTATGGGCCTCCGGGACATCCCCTCACATGTCCCACCTTCCACACAGGTTAGCCATGATGACTCAATATGTCAGACCCACGCACACATAGGCTCCACCTCCCCACACAATACTGCCAGTCTTGAATCATCCATACACTCAGACATACCTTATTTTCTTAGCGAATTTACAGATGGTGTTGTGCTTTCCCCTCCTCATTGTTGATCATTGTATTCTGTCCTTCTGCTCATCTATTCCATTTAGACCATCTTCCTCCAGGACAATGCTATTGGGCAGATCCATCTATCTGACCTCTCCCAGCTGGGCCGTCTGCACTGCCTGTATCTGCAGAACAACAGTATCTCAGCCCTGGAGCCTGGAGCCTTCCAGAGCCAGGGTCATCTTTTGGAGCTGGCCCTCAACGGGAACCGCATCCACCTGGTCACAGGAGACATGTTCAGGGGCCTGGAGCACCTCCGTATCCTCTACCTGGCAGGAAATGACATCACCCGCCTACAGGACTATACCTTCAGAGGCCTACTGGTCAGTCCCCATATCATCAGTCACTCAAGTTAATGTTTTGATAAATCAATGCTTTTCTTTACTGTTCCCTTCCTCCCTTGTAAACAGACCATGTTTGTCCAGATAGTTGTCTAGAGTTCCACCACAACACAACAATCAATGCTTCAACGTCAATGACTTCCTCTACATTATATCACTATTCATTACTAATAATGATTACAATCCCTGCTTCCATAGCGTCTTCAAGAGCTTCACCTGCAGCAAAATAACATTGAGATTCTGGGAGACCAGGCTCTAGTTGGTCTGTCCTCTCTGGCCCTCCTTGACCTCAGTCATAATAACCTGCACACCATCGGCCCTGCCACCTTGCGGCCCCTCGTCAGCCTGCAGGTGCTGCGTGTCACAGGTAAGGGGAGTGCCAAGGGAGAGGACATGGCGTGGGGCTGTGGAACCATAAAAGAAGCATACAGTAAATATACTGCCCTTGTTCTTAAGATAGAATTACCTCCTAACTTTGTCTTAATTGTGTCATTGTCCTGTCACATCCTTTTTCATCCTCTTTTGTTGACTTGGCCACACCCACCCATCACATGATAATATCCTACTGTAGACAATCCGTGGCGTTGCGACTGTGCCCTGCACTGGCTGCGCAGCTGGATCGATGAGGAGGGCCAGCGCCTGCTTAGCTCGGCCGAGAGGCGCTTGGTGTGTTTCGAGCCGCCCCGTCTTTCCCACCTCAGCTTAGTGGAGGTGCCTCTCAACAGCCTGGTGTGTATCCCCCCTCTGGTGCAGCTGGAGCCGCGCCACCTGGCCGTGCGCCTGGGTGAGAGCCTACGTGTCTCCTGCCATGCCTCTGGTTACCCCCGGCCACAGGTCACCTGGAGGAAGGCGTCCCAGGGCAAGGTGCAACTCTCCCCGCGGGGGCTGGTGCAGGACCTGGGCAGTGTAGGGAGCGTGGGGGCTGAGGATGCAGCACACCCAGGGCGGGTGGGACTCCAGAAGGAGGATGGGGAGCGCTTCGATCCAGACACAGGCAGTGGGATGCTTTTCCTCAGCAACGTGACGGTGGCTCACGCCGGGCTGTATGAGTGCGAGGCCTGGAACGCTGGAGGGATGGCCCGTGTGACCCTTCAGCTAGCAATCAACTCCTCATCCTCTTCCGGTTGGTCTCCCACCTCCTATGCCCCATCCTGGCCTCATCTGCGCGGCAATCGGCCAACATCGTCAGACGTGAGGCAAGAGCCCCTGTATGCCCTTGGCAGCATGGCCTTCAGCATGCTGGGAGCTGCTACGCAGACTGCCATCGCCATAGGGATCTCCCTGCTGGCCCTCACGGCCCTTCTCCTGGTGGCCATGATCTACAGCCGGCACCGCCAGCGGCTGAAGGACATAGATGACAAGGAGGAAAGCATCCTGTATGTCAATGATTACTCGGACGGACCAACAACCTTTGCCCAGCTGGAGGAGTACCGCGATGAGTGTGGGCATGAGATGTATGTTCTTAACCGCACCAAACCCGTCATCCCACCTTCCACCACAGCCGCTACCACCACCCTGGGGTACCAACAGCAGGAGGCCCTGTCTCCCACAAAGCCCCAGATGGAACCTGATATACGGACAATAAGAAGGATGGCAGGGGAGGGCGTGGAGGCAGAGACGGTGACAGCCGAGTCGGAGGGCTTGTTTCTGAATCACACAGGGTTGTTCCTCGACTCACAATTTGCATATGAGATCCACTGCTGAAGGCCCCCAGGAGGACGTTCACAGTGAGCTAGCCCATGGTGCTTAATGTCACTTTTCAGATGGATGTCCCTCTGGTGACCAAACCTCCAGACTGCAGATCAAACGTGACAATGAGATTAATCATAAATCCTGATTGCTCTGGCTCCAGAGTGACAAGCTTGAGCGGCAGTGAGATTTAAAGACATGCCAGGAGAGGTGCCGCCATCAACCAAAACCCCCACTGTACTGTACCTGACTGTGAGCTGAGAAAATGTGTCTTATGTCATGTTGATTAACTCCAACTTGAAACTGTAGTTACTATAGTATGGAGAAACCATTAGTGGAGTGAGTCATGTGTAGTGGAAATACCCTTATTATGACTTCTACTGTTTAACATCAACTAAACTGTGCTAGGGGCCTAAACAGGTTCACTTGGCTGAACGCTGAGAGGTTGTGAAACTGAAGAGTAATGTGTATCGTAAGTCTACCAGAAAATACTTATTTAAGACAGAATACTGACCTACCCAGATCCTACATTTTCTAGTCTACAGCCATTGTCTTCGGTCAGATGGCGTCATTCTAATGCAACACGTTCCAGTGCAAATGGCTGTCACGCTGACGTAAGACAATGGTCTACAGCATAATGTTCCTCCCAAAGATTTCAACAGTCAAACAAGCTCTCTCTCCTTCACATCCTGTTCATTTCATTATATTGTTGACTATATACAGTACCAGTCAAACGTTTGTACACACCTACTCGTTCAAGTGTTGAATAATAGTGAGGACATCAATACTATGAAATAACACATATGGAATCATGTAGTAACCAAAAAGTGTTTAAAAATCGAAATATATTTTATATTTGAGATTCTTCTAAGTAGCCACCCTTTGCCTTGATGACAGCTTTGCACACTCTTGGCATTCTCTCAACCAGCTTCATGAGTTAGTCACCTGGAATGCATTTCAATTAACAGGTGTGCCTTGTTAAAAGGTAATTTGTGGAATTTCTTTCCTTCTTAATGCGTTTGAGCCAATCAGTTGTGTTGTGACAAGGTAGGGGGTGGCCTTCCTGGTCGAATTGCTGCAAAGAAACCACTACTAAAGGACACCAATAATAAGAAGAGACTTGCTTGGGCCGGGAAACACGAGCAATGGACATTAGACCGGTGGAAATCTGTCCTTTGGTCTGTTGAGTCCAAATTTGAGATTTTTGGTTCCAACCGTTGTGTCTTTGTGAAACACAGAGTAGGTGAACGGATGATCTCTACATGTGTGGTTCCCACCATGAAGCATGGAGGAGGAAGTATAATGGTGTGGGGGTGCTTTGCTGGTAACACTGTCAGTGATTTATTTAGAATTCAAGGCAGACTTAACCAGCATGGCTACCACAGCATTCTACAGCGATACACCATCCCATCTGGTTTGCGCTTAGTGGGACTACCATTTGTTTTTCAACAGGACAATGACCCAACACACATCCAGACTGTGTAAGGGCTATTTGTCCAAGAAGGAAAGTGATGGAGTGCTTCATCAGATGACCTGGCCTCCACTATCACCCAACCTCAACCCAATTGAGATGGTTTGGGATGAGTTGGACCGCAGAGAAGGAAAAGCAGCCAACAAGTGCTCCGCATATGTGGGAACTCTTTAAAGACTGTTGGAAAAGCATTCCTCATGAAGCTGGTTGAGAGAATGCCAAGAGTGTGCAAAGCTGTCATCAAGGCAAAGGGTGGCTACTTTGAAGAATCTAAAATCTAAAATATATTTTGGTTACTACATGATTCCAAATGTGTTATTTCATAGTTTTGACGTCTTCACTATTATAATACAATGTAGAAAATAGTCAAAATAAAGAAAAACCCTTGAATGAGTAGGTGTGTCCAAACTGGTACTGTATATGAAACAAAATGTCATCATGCATGAACTGAATATGAGATGTATTATGTTTGAGGGCATTATCAGAAATCATTCACCTCCTATAACTTTAAATTAATACTTTTTTAAATCCATGAAATTACTGTAGGGCTCAGCTTTATGATGAAAGTGTTTTTGTCGCTTGTACCTAAATGTAAAAACATTTTAGTTGACAAAACATGCCTAATGTGATTCAATGTTGATTTTTTATTAGAATAAAGTGTTCAATAGCTGTTAGCCAACTGTATTTGCAGTATATCTCAGCAAACTTAAACTTGTTTCAAAAGAGTTGTATAATGTCAGTGGTCCAGGCAGCACAAGACTACAATAGGTTGTCATTTGTGCTGTAAGCTGTTCATATACTGCATACATTTTTGCAGTGCATTGCTGTATGGCACTCAGCTCGGACTATTTTCTGAAATTCCACCAGGAAATATTAGCTTTCATTCAAACTGTGTCTTTGTCATTCAGTTGAAAAGTATTTGTTTGAAATAGGAAGTGCAATGGACCACAGCTCAATCTCCCCCCAGCGGCCTTACAGGGAAAGAGTGATGTTCCATCGCATGCCGGTGTGGTGATACTGATGATTTGTCGGCTCGGATGGTTTATTTACTTATCAGGTTGGGATAATTAACGTGGTATGTTAGGCTAATTCACGTGGCAGGTTAGAGAACTATAGCGGCAGGTTAGGTGAATTAACGTAACAAGTTAGGATAATGAAGTTAATTTAGGAAAAGGGTTAGGTTTAGGCTTAGCTACAATGCTACAGTTGTCAACAACTGTTGTCCACGACGCGACCAGTAGATGGAGCTGTTGGCCAACGCCATCTAGCAACAACGAAAGGAACGTAAACAAACCATCTGTGGCGAGAAATCATAACACTGGACATTGGTGTGTTTGAGGCGGGAACTGTGAGAAAAGCCATGCAATCTGGTATTAAAACACGGTATTGTCCTCCCTTTTGTAAAACAGCATTTCAAACTCTTAATTTCGAACGTTTTTAATGCATTTATAATATATATATATATATATATATATATATATATATATATATATATATATATATATATATATATATATATATATATATATATATATATATGTATATGTGTGTGTGTGTGTGGTGTATATGTATTTATTGTGTTTTATTCCTTTTCCAAATAAATACGGTTAGGAAAATGGTCTCTGTTGATGTTTCAGAACTATATTGTACTCCTTTTGTCTAATTGCCCATTTGTCCGAAATACAATTCTCAATTAAAGCAATCCCACAATGCAAGGAAATAACGGAGGCCCAAAGCGTGCCATGAAATTAGGCCAGCTATTCATTAATTGCATGTAAACTGATTTTGATTTCAACCCAAGAGTAGGCCTAAGTTAAGTGTTTTTTCTGCAGTGCGGGTTTGATTGATCTGCCCCATATTGAATGGGCACATAACAGCCAGTTTCGGACCACAATCCATGACAACATAACAGGAAATCAGCATGATCCGGTAAACGCACGAGTGTGCCAGAAGTGCGTGGAACAATATACAAATAGGCTACCGAGATATTTTGATTTCATGAAGGGGCATGCGTTTGATTCGGTTCTATTTATAGAGCCAAGGCAAAGCGCGCCAGTAGCAAGAAGAGAGGAGACGTGCACTCGTATATACTGTACCTCTATCGACTTGTATTGAACAGGATTTTGTCAATATTACGATATGCCTAGCGTCTTTCGCAAGGCATACACAGGAATCTCTTGGAACACTAACCACGTGGTATCCAAAGGATTGTATTTCTGAATTGTGCATTATAATAAGGCCTTTTGGCTGTCATGGGGTGGACTGGCTTGAGTGATCATCATAAATCCTTACTAAATTCTGAGTAATTATTGTCTGATTAATTCGGTGAGAGGCCTCAGAATTTGATAGAATACATACACACAATTTAAGATAGGTAGGCATTAGGCCTACGGTTGCTCTAAATTAGATTGTTTAGATTGAACGCTCATTATGTTAATTGATTTAGGCTCATTTTGAACTGGACATGTTGAGTCAAAATGTATCAATTTCCTTGCTTTTTCCTATGTCTGAAGCTGAACAAACAGACCAGCGCACAAAGGTCATTTGAAAGGTTTAAGAAATTCAATTCACAAGATCAATGAGAATGGATTCCATTTAGAAGGTGATGGGTGGTGCAATGCTTGTCTTTTGTCTCTTTTCACGCAAATATCCACCCTTCCCAGGAACAATCACTCCAAGCTGGAGAGACATAAAGTAGGTGAACGTTTTGGTCAAGCGACTACGAAGGAGAAAGGATCTGCTACAGTAATGATTTTGACAGAGGACATAGAGATGGACCTGTTCGCAGTTATAGGCTCGTTTGCTGTGCCAATAGCAGTAATTCCGCAATATCAACAGGAGATAATGTTAGGTAACGCAGCCATTGAGGCAGTTGAACAGGTAAAATCAACCTCTGATCCTCTGTATGATTTAGTATTATAGGTCAACTTACTACTGAGTCTGACCATGTTAAGGTTCAGTTACATTTCAGTGTTTTTCTATTTTCATCCAGATTATGCTTACTGTGCACCTTTCTCTCTCCCATAGAGTCAACAACCTGAACACCCCCTAGTACCGCTCCCGCTGGAGGAAGAGGATGTACTAGAACCACCTAAACAGCAGAGGGCGAATGTGCCACCTGCAAAGATTGAGAAAGAATATATACCAACGATTACAAACAACACCTTTGAGAGCGTTGAGATCGAAATGGAGGTGTTTCCGCCCTCAGGCTTGACTGAAAGTGATGTGGTGGAGATCACTCCAGATGACCCCTCTGTCATGTCCAGGGTAAGGACCCCAATCGTTGTGTCTTTTATTACCTTTAATTTGCATGCCTGCAATTAAATCAAAGGAATGTTACATTTTACATTTAAAAAATGTAAATGTTAATATCTTGGCTGATTTGTGAATCACACACTCAATTTAGAAATTAGAAATCTAGAATACGATACTTTTCATTCCTTTTATTCAGACCCCAGAACCAGTTGTCCCAGTTTCACCAGAACCGATCCGACCAAGCAAACTGAAATGGAGGAGAATCACACCAGGGAAGACTGGTTTGGTGGTTAAAGATGTGATCTGCCTGCCACAAGGCCACTACCTGGCTCAGGAGGACAGGCACAGTGTCCCCAGAGGCCAGGAGAGGGCCAAGCTCGCTGCCATGGGCCTCATCGCTAGGATAACCATAGACAACTCCTGGCTCCCTCATGAAATGGAGAGCCGCCTTGCCTCTCTGTTCAGGAGGCGCTTCTTCAGTGGACGCGAACAAAGATTCACCTTCACATACCTTCAGGTGATTACAATGGAGGATCAAACAATTGGCATACTAACTCTGATATAGCACCACTACTGATACTGATTGTGGGACGCAGCTACGCAATGGTGCATCTGTACGTGAAGTCCTTTTGTCTCTGTGTCCCTACCTGCATTCTGATTTAATATGTAAACTGTGTTTTTCAGTGTCTGCAGGGCTCTCGTGTGCTGTTTGTTCCAGACACCCCACCACAATTCTCCTGGAGTGTGGAGCAGGTGTTGCGGATAGCAGGACATGGCCCCCTTTATATTCTCTGTCACTATGATTTCATGAGCTTTGAGGTAAATGGATAATAATTTAAATAATGTGATTGATCTTTTATTAAATGTATTTACTGTGCAATCATTGGAACATTTATAGTCTTTGTTTTTGTTATTCCATAGATAGAATGTGAGTGGCCAACAAACAGCACACCAGTAATTAACTGGTATGTAAATGACATTCTAACTGGATCTTTATCAATGTCAGTGCAATGTATTTTCATTACTCAACGTGGCATTATTGTGTATATATGATCGAACTCATAACAAAACACTTAACCAATGCTCTAATGCCCTCAAATGTTTTGAATTTAGTCACGATTTCTTGGTGGATGACAATGAGGATGATGATGATGAGGAGGAGGAGAGAAGAGTAGAGTCTCCCCTGCTTGTCACCGCTGATGAGAAGGTAAGCTTGGTATAACATGTATAACATTTGGTAAAACATGTAGATAGCTGTATCTTTACGAGCTAGTTTTAATGTTTTAGGTAATTTCGGACCTGGTCACCATCCTCCGAACATACAGAGAACAAAATTCAATGCCTGACATCCAAACACACATGTATGTGAGGCGGAGAGACATTTTCAGAAGTGCGCTCAATGTGATGGGGAAAAAGTCATTTTCCATCAAGACAACTCCTCTCTTCCACTTCTTAGGAGAGGAAGTTGATGACTATGACGGCCCTCTGAGAGAGTTTTTCAGGTGAGATTCTAACTTCTCTCCCTTTTCATTTATACGATACAATATGTTTGGTTGCCCCCTTCATAACAGAAAATTATTTTGTTTTTCACTTTGACATGCCCTAATGCAATCTTTTCCACTTTTCTAGACTCATCATGTTAGAGTTACAGGAAAGCGGTATCCTGGAGGGTCGCCCGGGGCATCTGCTGTTTGCCTACGACCAGACTGCCCTAGAGGAGAGGAGGTACTACGCTGCAGGAGTCATGGTGGCCTGGTCCCTACTGCATGGTGGTCCTGGACCTTGCTGCCTACACCAGTCCCTCTACCAGCTCATGTGTGGCCAAAGCCCTCCCCTGGAAGACTTCAGCTGGATGGACATCTCTGATGTGGATGTACAGATGAAACTGCAGCAGGTACAACACAAGACATAATCAAATCACTACCAACCTTTTCTTTCTTTTGGTGTACTCATTCCCTGTTCCTATTCTGGGTTTGTGATTGATTGTTTTTTATAGGCCAAGAATTGCACCAGCATCCAGAGATTGACTCCAAACCTGTGTGAATGGATTGCAAGCTGTGGAATTCCTGATATCTACAGTGCCGAAGTCAAAGACATGCCCTCCATCTACACCTGGGTTTTAAGGCACTACATTTATCACAGGTAGGAGATTATATTTTATTGGTAATACAGATGTAGGATCTTAGTTTGATCACTTTTGTTGCTTAGAATTATCCTGCACTGCAGGAATACATTCACTTAAAATCCATACTAACACATGGTTATATTAACAGTATTGCACTTTCCATGTAGCCTACTGTTTGCCAGCTGATGGCCTAACCACAGATCAAACAACATTATGGACTAAACGTTCAAATCCTGTTGATGCAGGATTATTCTGCTGTGCCAATATAGGTCAAATTAAGATCCTGCATCTGTATGGTTTTTGAACACCTATTCAATATTTGGTCATCTTGCTTTTCATCTGCTCTTACGATCACATGGGATGCAACTATACGTTTGGTTGATATCACAGCTTGCTTAATTTTCTTTTGTAGGGTGGCAAGCATGATCTCCCAGTTCACAGAGGGGCTGAACAGCTGTGGTGGCCTGTGGGATATCATCAGGGCCCACTCTGCAGCCTTCATGCCTGTCATGACCAGGACAGAACACCCTCTCACCCTGGAACAGTTCAGAAGTCTGTTTGAGGTGTCGTGGAGTCCTCTGGAATCAACCATAGGCCTGAGACAAGCTGAGGAGACCACAATCACCTCCTGGGAGAGATTTCTCATCATGGTCAACGGTAGGCTGGGTATTTTCTACTTAGATACATATGTTGCATTGTATTGAATATTTAGAGGATTAATTTATTTCTGTCAAGGTTCATACATAGATCTAGATGACCATAAACGTTTTCACTCATTCCTAAATGTTCCAATGGTTTAATATATTCTCAACTTTTCGATAAAATGTTATTTGTTCTTACATGTATTCTCAACAGAACACCAGACTGCCTTGACCTTTGGGGATCTACTGGCCTTCGTCACAGGGGCGGATCAGATCCCTCCTTTGGGATTCCTAAGACATCTCTGCATCAGATTCTACGACCAAGACCAGGGAATGTTCAGTGTCCGTTTACCACATGCCTCTACTTGTACTTTGGAGCTCTACCTTCCCAGAGGTGTGTCCAGTCCTGGTGGGTTGAAGGACATGCTGACAAGAGCACTGCAAGAATCTTTAGGGTTTGGAAACATTTATGCTGACAGTTCTGCTTTGAGCCAATGATCAATCCAACAGATAAACAATGTGGGAGGAATCGAAGCTTGAAAATGATAGATGAGGTAATCAATCAGGCATGGTTTACCAGTCTAGGTGTTTTATTTGTTCTGCAAATTGTAATTTTGTCCATTACTAATGAGATTCTTAGCCATGGGTATGTACTGAATGAGATTGCAAGATAAGTGCTGAATATTATTTATGATATGCACTTAATTTGAATGACATTGAACTGAATATGTGTGTCAAGGTAACGGGGTCTAGTACATTATTTTAATCTGGAAGTTTATTTACTTAATATTCTATGTATTAGTATTTTAGATATGCTAAACTCAATGTTTTGTCTTACATTTTTATTTCAAGACAATCAATCAAGAGATTTTTTTGCCTATAAAAAAATGTTATTTTGTAATCATTTGAAAAATAATAACAATGCATTGCTAATTTTGATTATGACAAAACTGAGATGTAATTATGCATTGTAGAGATCATGTTGAAATAATATTTTTGATAACATGAATGAAACTCAAAGTAGCAATAATTAATTCATTCAAGGGCAGCTACTTACCAATTAGAGGATTAAATCATAATTAGACCTTGACTTTTTCCACATTTCGTTACGTTACAGCCTTATTCTAAAATTGATTTAATTGTTTTTCTTCATCAATCTACACACAATATCCCATAATGACAAAGCAAAAACAGGTTTTTAGACATTTTTGCTAATTTATAAAAACCAAAAATATTACATTTACGTAAGTATTCAGACCTTTTACTCAGTACTTTGTTTAAGCACCTTTGACAGCGATAACAGCGTTGTCTTCTTGGGTATGCCGCTACAAGCTTGGCACACCTGTATTTGGGGAGTTTCTCCCATTTTTCTCTGCAGATCCTCTCAAGCTCTGTCAGGTTGGATGGGGAGCATCGCTGCACAGCTATTTTGCTGCTCTATCAGGTTCAAGTCCAGGCTCTGGCTGGGCCACTCAAGGACATTCAGAGACTTGTCCTGAAGCCACTCCTGCGTTGTCTTGGCTGTGTGCTTAGGGTCGTTGTCCTGTTGGAAGGTGTACCTTTGTCCCAGTCTGAGGTCCTGAGCGCTCTGGAGCAGGTTTATCACCATGGATCTCTCTGTACTTTGCTCCGTTAATCTTTCCCTCGATCCTGACTAGTCTCCCTGCCACTGAAAAACATCCCTACAGCCTGATGCTGCCACCACCATGCTTCACTGTATGGATGGTGCCAGGTTTCTTCCAGATGTGAAACTTGGCATTCAGGCCAAAGAGTTCAATCTTGTTTTCATCAGACCAGAGAATCTGAGAGTTTTTAGGTGAATTTTGGCAAATTCCAAGCGGGCTGTCATGTGCCTTTTACTGAGGAGTGACTTCCGTCTGGCCACTCTACCATAAAGGCCTGATTTGTGGAGTGCTGCAGAGATGGTTGTCCTGGAAGGTTCTCTCATTTCCTAGAGCTCTGTCAGAGTGACTATCAGGTTCTTGGTCACCTCCCTGAGCAAGGCCCTTCTCCCCCGATTGCTTAGTTTGGCTGGGCAGCCAGCTCTAGGAAGAGTTTTGGGGGTTCCAAACCTCTTCCATGGAGGCATAATGGCGCCGGAGGGGATGGCTGCCGTTTTACGGGCTCGTAACCAACTGTGCTATTTTGTTGAATTGTTTCGTATTGTTTGTAACTCATTTTGTACATAATGTTGCTGCTACTGTCTCTTATGACCGAAAAGAGCTTCTGGTCAACGAATACTCACTTCGAACTGGACAAAGATTTTTTCTTTAATGAGTCCGACGCGAAGGATATACTGCTTTGTCGAGAGAAGGCCCAAATCCCAGTCATCCGTGTGAAAACAATATGGAGAAAAGGGGGGAGGAGGGTGGGGTGCCTTGTAAGAATTTGCAGACTACTCTCCGGATTATTGGCCAACGTGCAATCATTGGAAAACAAACTGGGCAATCTACGATTAGGACTATCCTACCAACGTGACCTAAAAAATGATAATATCTTATGTTTCACCGAGACGTGGCTGAACGATGACACAAATAATACAGCGCTGGCTGGCTTCTCCGTGCATCGTCAGGACAGAGCAGCTACGTCTGGTAAGACGAGGGGTGGGTTAGTGTGTCTCTTTGTGCACAATGTCTAATATTAAAGAAGTCTCGAAGGTATTGCTCGCCTGGGGTAGAATACCTCATGATAAGCTGTAGACCACACTATCTACCAAGAGAGTTTATCTATATTATTCGTAGCAGTCTATTTACCACCACAGATGCTGGCACAAAGACTGCAGTCAACGAGCTGTATCTGGCCATAAGCAAACAAGAAAATGCTCATCCAGAAGTGGTACACCTAGTGGCCGGGGACTTCAATGCAGGCAAACTTAAATCCGTTTTTACCTAAATTCTACCAGCATGTCATGCGCAACCAGAAGAAAAAAAACTAGACCACCTTTACTCCACACGCAGAGATGCATACAAAGCTCTACCTCGACCTCCATTTGGCAAATCTGACCATAATTATATCCTCCTAATTCCTGCTGACAAACAAAAGCTATAGCAGGAAGTACCAGTGACTCGCTCAATAAGGAAGTGGTCAGATGACATGGATGCTACGCTACAGGATTGTTTTGCTAGCACAGACTGGAATATATTCCGGGATTCATCCAATGACATTGAGTATACCACCTCAGTCTCCGGCTTCATCAATAAGTGCATCGACGACATCATCCCCACAGTGACCGTACGTACATATCCCAACCAGAAGCCATGGATTGGAAGGCAACATCCACACTGAGCTAAAGGCTAGAGCTGCCGCTTTCAAGGAGTGGGACCCTAATCCGGACGCTTATAATAAATCCTGTAAATTCAGACAAACCATCAAACAGGCAAAGCGTCAATACAGGACTGAATCCTACTACAAAGGCTCTGACGCTCGTTGGATGTGGCAAGACTTGAAAACTATTACAGACTACAAAGGAAAACCCAGCATCGAGCTGCCCAGTGACGCAAGCCTACTAGACGAGCTAAATGCCATTTATCCTCACTTTGAGGCAAGCAACACTGAAGCATGCATGAGGGCACCAGCTGCTCCGAACGACTGTGTGATCACGCTTTCCATTACAGATGTCAACATTCACAGGTCAACATTCACAAAGCCGCGGGGCCAGATGGATTACCAGGACGTGTACTCAAAGCATGCAAGGACCAACTGGCAAGTGTCTTCACTGACATTTTCAACTTCTCCCTGACCAAGTCTGTAATACCTGCAT